>JAQZBX010054059.1:0-18730 GCA_029593785.1 Cabassous unicinctus | reverse complement strand
GGCTTGAGCAGCCAAACGTGCCAAGCCAGCCTTCCAGCAAGTAAGCAAAGCACGCACGCACGCACGCTCACGCACCCTGCCACGGCCCCGTGCTGTTACCTATCTTTGACCACTAGAAGTTAGAAACTTTCAGAAATCCCTGAGTAGATGTTATTAAAATTATTAACTGGAAAAGAAAAATTTCCAATCTTTCAGACCTCTTTAATACTTATAGTAATTGTTCAACTTGGAGCAGTTTACTCTCTTGTGTCTCAATTTTGCATAAGGGAAAACAAATCCTCAATGTATTCCATATTAGCAATCTCAATAAAAGTGAGATAAAAGGCTGTTACCTGATATTTGGGAATCTCACATTTATGCAGGACTCTCTCTCCTCTCTCTTTAATCCCCAGCTCTCACTCGCCTCCTCTTTCTAGAAGGCTGGAAGGCAACAAGGGCAGAAGGATGACGGAATGGATGGATGGGTGGAAGGACTGGTCTCAAGAAAATTGAAACAGGCTTTTCATTGATTTGCTAAGTTGTTGATTGCCAATTATCTACATCCATGCAAGGATAGAAAATGTAATTATTGCAATCAAGGTGCTCTTGTTTTATTTAGGGAGACAGATAAGGGAACAGGAAATTGCAATATATTGTGGGAGGTGACATATAAGGGCAGGAAGGTCAAATAAGGGGGAGAATGGGAGGGAAGGACATAGAACTTTGAAAACACTCTGGGAACTTGAAAATCTTCTGTAAATATAAGGAATTATTAAAATTGGGCATGCCTCTGGAGCGAGTTGCTCTGCAGGGCGTTGCTGGGAACACAGGCTCAGGCACAGCAGAAACTTTCAGCAAGTGGCCCTGTTCTTACTTACAGGCACAGCCGGTCCACGAGAGCCGGGAGGATGGTCCGTTGCGCCTGCCGCGGTGCCCCGGGAGCAGCCACCCGGCCGGCCCGGCGTGGGTATTGAGACCCCGGGGAGAGGGTCCTGCCGCTGAGCAAAACGCAGGTATCACGCACGCCGGGGCCGCTGGCTGCGGGTTTGAGGGTCAAGGCACAGTCAGGCCTCAGGCGTGGCCGGGCCCCTCCCTCGCTGCGGACTGGGAACGTTGAAAGGGCTGCACACACAGGCAAGGGGAGGGGGCGAGGGTGGGCGACGGCGCTGGGTGCCCGGGACTTCCCCGGAGCCCCCCAAGCGGATGTAAAGTTAGGGGCAATCCACCCCGAGCAGGGCATCTCGGGGCCCTTCCCTCTCCTTGCCAGTTCCTTAGTCTTGAATGTTCTCGTGTGCTCAGACTTTTCTCCCTGGTTTAGCTTCTCTGCTTATCACTTCCCTCCTACCTGCGCTGCCACCAAAACGACCCTGTTTCCGTTTCAACTCCTCAGTCCTGCTCTTTGTTCTGAACTGAGTAAAAAACCACTCCCAACATGTTGGCATGTTACCCTACTCAGACCAAATAGCTACAAAATTTTAATATGAATCTTAATAGACATTTTCTCTTCCCGGTTTTCACTAAAAAATAAACCTTAACGGTGACAATTCCAGGCATTTTGGTATGGAAATGTGGCGCATTAAAAAAAAATGAGGCTCAACTGGGGTCAATGAATATGTGCTTCGGGGCATATACAATTTATTATAATTCCTTGCATTTATAGATTCTGAAGTTTCCAAAGTGTTCTCAGGTACGTTTTATCATTTAAATCTCACAACAGGTCTATGGGGAAAAATAACTTTTATTCTTTTCGTTTTGCAGACGAGGAAATAGGTAATACAGGAGCACAATCGGTATCTACTTACGATTTTCAAACCTAGTGCTCTTCTAGTTTGTTTTTGAGTAGGCAAGGGAGTAAAGCGTTTATTAAGAAGCAAGAAAACCAGAAATGAGAGAAGTACACAACCCGAGGCATGGGTGCAGGCGTGCTGTAGGGTGAGACACGCCTCTTCCAAGACATTTTTGCTGCCTCTCCAAACGTTTTACTCCCCAAAGACAAGTTTTTAAAAATATTTGGATATGCATTTGATTTTGAAGGAGAGGAAGGGGAGGGGAAGATTGGTCATCATATCCTTCAAATGGTTTAATTTTCAGACCTTCCTCCATTCCTGCTTGTCTTTTCTGACTCACATGTTGTGTTGGTAGCTGTTTCCTGATAGTTAGGAGGGGTCTTCGTGGCTCTCATGCAGCCAGGGTCTCCCTTCCTTCCCTGGATTTGGCCCCTAACAGGTTAGGAATGCACCTGAAGAGTCTCTTTCCTCTCCTAGGGCCTGTGTGCCACTCTTGGCTGGGGTGGATCTTGGGGTCAGCTAAAACCACAAGTCACTTTCACAGAATGCCTGCCAGCCGAGCCAGGTGTCACTCATCCTGTCGGTTTACCGCTGATGGATTGAACCTAGAAGCAGTGTTTTCTATTTATCTCCGTGGTTTCTTATTATGTAAAAAACCTGCAGGGGGAACTTGATTTATTGGGAAATAAATCTGCATTTGTGACATTGCTGGTCCCTAATGTTCCTTGAAGCAGTGTTTTGAAGGAGGGAGGAGTAGAAGAGAGGGAGAGAGCTGGCGTCATCTAAGGCCGGGAAAGGGAAGCTGCCCTTCTCCAAGTGTGGAACCAGGAGGCAGCTGTTAATTTCTGCCATAGACTTCCTTTATTCCCCTTTTCAGTAGCTTGCCAAAGGTAAGAGAATGAGTGGATGAAAATGGGTGATGACAGAAATTCCCTTGCCATGTTGAAGCTTGAATTAATAAATTAGAAAGAAAAGCAGCAGCTGGAGAGGCACCTGTAGCTTCCTAAGCCTGAGATCTGTAAAGCAGGATGGCGTTTTTATCAGATGGATAAACTTAGTAAAGCCTGTAGAAAGGATTCACTCTGCAGTTTGGTGACCTTTGATCAGGGTAGAATAGCTTTAGATTTGAAAGATAAAATTAACACAAAGTAGGTTGAATATATTATTCATATCTATAAAAAGAACAGATCAAAAGCAGAGAAATTCAGGGACTTGGGTACTAATCTATAAGAAAGCTATTTTTGATCAAACTAGCTCACTCTAATCTCTCTTTTCTTTTAACCTACATCATAGAGTTCCACATTTTGCTTATAGTTTCTTTTGTTAATCTTATTTCCCTTTAGATATTTACTTTGAGGTGTCAAATGCTTTTTATGAATACCTGATAATATCTAGCAGAGTATTACATAAAGAAGTTCAGAAGCACTTTTTAATTAAAATGGATTGAAAATTTTTGTCTAAAGGACTTCCTTCCAAAAAAAAATCAAAATAATATGTTTCATCTTGTTTCTTATACAAGGAAATGATTTCAAATAAAGCTATTTGAAGAATTGTCTTCAGTCATCTGATCTTATTTATAACACGTTGCATACAGTGAAACCTCATTTCCCAATCCTGAGGACTCTGGGACGGTGATGCCCACTCCACATTAATTGAGGGGGGCTTCAGTCGCATACATCCGATGGATAGGACTGTCTTGCTTGCAGTTGTAGGCTCTCTCGGTTCCCTGGTATGTTGTTTGTCCATCTCCTCCCTGTTAATTGTCTTTGGTGAGTCCATTGAACTGGAGAGTAGGTGTTGCAATTCTGCTGAGATTCAGGGCTCACCTGGTACATGGACAGCCCACAGATTTAAATCTCTTGGGTGTACACCATAGTTTCTCTTAAAATGAGAAAATTTGATCAGTTGTATTTAATCATCATACTGATTCTTCAAATGTATGAGAAAAGTCCATTGTAGGAAAGTAATACTTCTTTGTTTGGACATTTACATTTTTTATATCTGTATGAAAATAGAACTAAATTAGAACTAAATCCAAGCTGATAACTACATAAATATTTTAAATGACAACTTGGAAGCATTGAAAAGAACAGTTGGGGTATCCAAAAAATCTGATAATGAGCTCAGTCATTTATTTTTCAATATTATCTTGTCAAATAATTATAATTGCTTTGCTTTCAAAATATTTTTCTGTCCTAAGAGAAAGAAAAATGTCATCTGTACGATGCACGTCAGGGATTACATCAGCACAGAATGTAGGCATCTTCAGCATCTCTCCGTTTTAGGCGCCCTGTGTAAGACTGATTTATAGTGAGTTGAAGCACATGCTCATTTTTGTGTTTTTCCCTCCACTCCAGAACTTGTGAGCCATTCTACCTTCCCGGGAAGAACGAGCATGGTCATTTTTTCTTAAAAGCCTTTATCACTTAAGATTTAACAATTAACTGTTTTCATTAATATAGATAATTGCTCAACTAATAACAAACATACCAAAAAGTTATAATTTACTCAAGCTTAGGAAATGGGAGTAATATAGGTCAAAATATGTGGGATTATATGTTCTAATGCATTAGAAATTCAGAAGCATGCTGAAAGATAATATTGGTAATATTAATCTTATATAATATTAATCTTATATAAAATTATGTTGGTGTGAGGCAAGCAGTGCCTGATTCAGTCAGCGAAGTTCTTCTCCCTACACTTCCTGCTACATCACCTTCCTTTGAAGATAGAAAAAGTTAATGACGCATACCCTGACTGACAACTAAAGATGATGGTCATCCTATTGCCAGACTGTGGAGGAATTTCCCACTAACCACAAGGCTTATGGAACAGAATTAAGATTTGCAATTGCTGGCTGAAGTAGTTTTCCATTCAGATATTTTATTTCCAAAGAGTCTCATGGAATATTTAAGGGTCACAACACCAATTTTTGTAGTAGTTGTTTTTGGCATGGGAGGGATGGAGGAAGGGGTAAAGACTGCCATATGCTGTGCATTTGAGGCAAGCTGGTAGCTAATAAAATTCCTAAATGGAAAAAAAATTAAATCCAGATAATTAAGTTGCATGTCAAAGGTTTATTTTAGTTGTATTAGATTGACAGGGAGTGCTTCCCCTACTTCATCTCTAACTGAAACATAGTAGGAGGAATTGACATACTTAGAACTTCTCCTTCTTGAAAAAAAATTAAGTGTCTTAAATCAAATACATACTCTATTAGTCAGCCAAATGGGTGCCAATGCAAAATACCAGAAATCTGTTGGCTTTTTTAAAGGGTATTTATTTGGGGTAGAAGCTTACAGGTACCAGGCCATAAAGCATGTTACTTCCCTCACCAAAGCTGTTGTCACATGTTGGCACAAGATGGTGAGTGATATCTGTGAGGGTTCAGCCTTCTTCCTCCTCCCGAGGCTCCATGGTCCCATCTTATTCCAGTCTCAGCCGCAAGCTGGGACAAGTCTTGTGTCTCCCTGGGCTCATTTCTCTCTGGGCTCAGCTGCTCTGTTCCAGCATTAAAAACTCCAACTTCTGCTCTGCTGTGTGGTCTTCATGTCCTACTGACATGACCCAATCAAAGCCTTAATCATAATTTAATCAGGTAAAATTGAAACCTCTGAATCCAATATAATCTAATATGCCCAGAGGGACAGAACAGTTCACAAACATAACGCAATATCTCTTTTTGGAATTCATAAACAATATCAAACTGCTACACATACCCTCATCATTCTCATCCCCACCCCCCGAGAGTATCACTATGGGAAAACATTGGCTCACAGCAAGCTTTATTATCTGGAATTTATTCACTGTTTATTTCCTCAAAAGGAAGAGAATGGTACATTCTGGCTCTTCCTGTGAACATTGATCTTATCCAATTATTAAGACAAAGAGCAATTATGTTAGATATAATATAATGCATTGGTTTGGGGTGATATTGTTAGAAGCTATCAGCGTTTATTAGGTTACCTGCCAATTTTCAATACCACTGAATTATAGGTGAGGGCTTATCAGATTGGATTACTCATATTTGAGAAATCAAAGGATAGGCTTAATGTTTTGTTTTCCTTGAGAGAAGTGTTTATTTAATCTGAATGTTATGGACTAAATTTCATAATTGCTTTCATGATTCGGAACCTGAAATTTTACAAGTGTTAATTAACAACAAATATTTTGCAGTTCCATGATACCCTTTTGTGTGGGAATCTCAATGTTTACTTAACCTCCTGGCAGAGATGTGAATCTGTGATGTTTTCTTTTCTGTTTCTTCCTTTTAAAATATAAAAAGTGCATGAATTTAAAACACTTACTTTGTCCAGCACTGTGTTTGTGTGGAATCGTGTACAAGTAAAAGGAGGGGCGCCCTCAGCTGCTGCCCTCAAGGAGACTGAATGGCCCCTAACTGCAGTTTTGCCTAAATGTGAAGGTGCAGTGAAGGGTGAAAATGCAGTTAGTAAGCAGACAACAGCATTTGGCAAACTTCCTGTGGGTAACGATGATGCCTTTACTTTTTAATGTTTATTTAATATATTTCATATAATAGGTGATTCTAAGTAACTGTAAACTCCACATGTGCACAACCTGCAGGCTATTGAAGTCCTAAATTTGAAGGCTAAGATGAATGGCAGTCATAGAAAATGTTGAGAACCATGGATTAATCCATGAATCCAGATTCCTTTTACTAGTTATCTATTGCTGCATAGCCAATTCCCACAAACTTAGTGGCTTACGACAGCACACATTTAATATCTCACCGTTTCTGTGGGTCAGAAGTCTGGGTGCACTTAGCTGGATCCTCTACTTGGATCCAAAGGTTAATCAAGGTGCTAGCCCGGCTGTGTTCTCATCTGAGGTTGGTGGGAAGACTCCACTTCCAAGCTTACTCGGGGAGCTGGCAGAATTAATTTTCTTGCGGTTGATGGCTGAGGACCGTGGCTTCTTGCTGATTGTTGGCTGGAGGCTGCCCTTAGCTCCTAGAGGCCACCCCTAGCTCCTTGCCAGATGGGGCTTCCAACCCAGCCACTCACTTATTTAATTCTAGCCAGGGAGACAGTCTCTAGAGCGACTCTGCTAGCGTTAACATAGCATGATCACTTGTGCCGTGCTCTTCTAGTTGGAAGAAAGTGACAGGTCTCGCCCGCACTCAAGGGGAGGGGATCTTCAAGGGTGTAAGGGCCAGGAGGTGGGGATCATGAGGGACCCCCCTAGTCTGTCCGCCTTCCTCCTTAGCATGTCACTATCGCCTGAGATTAGGGAAAGCTGCTTACAATGGAAAAGTCAAGTTAGCAGTGACTAGAGCAAAACAGAACTTTATTTTACTTTCATGTAAAATGAAAAAAAGTAACTCTAGCGGAAAGCACCTGTTCATCTGGGACAGACACTCCTTTCTACTGCCCCGTGCAAGTCTTAGGGCTTTTAGTCTCACGGTCGGTCATTTCCTGGTCCACTGTGGCTGTTTAGCTGTCATCATCAGAGAGAAGGAAAGGGAGATAGAAGCAGATTCATCCCAGCTGAAGGCACTCTCTTGGCCTTTCTGCATATCCCACAAACACTCCATTTACTCACTGTGGCCAGATCTTAATCCCACACGGCTGAGAGTTACGTATAGGTTAGTTAGACATGGCTTAGGGAGTGTGGTAGGAAGAATTAAGTACCCCAGAGAAAAATCATCATCCCTTCCTGTGGGTGTGAAGCTACTGAACTAGGACCTTTGGAAGATGTTATTTTAGCTAAGGTGTGGCCAACGGAATCAGGTCTTAATCCCACTGTAGGAGGCCTTAGAAGGAGAAGGCCACAGGGCAGGGCCAGAACCCAGAAGTCAGTGAAGCCCAGGAGAGACAGGAGAGGCCTTTCCATGTGACGGGCAGCCACGGGTCCCAAGGATGGCCAGCCAGCCAGGACACCGCCGACCCTGGGGTCTCTGCCTCTGACACGGTGAGCCAAGAAATTCCTGCTGTTTAAGCCCAAACCGGTTTGTGGTATTTGTCTTAATAGCCTGGAAACTAAGAAAGGAGGCTGAGAAATGTAGTTTTTAAATGTACTTACTGTTGAGCCAAGTAAAACCAGAGACATTTTTCATAAGGAAGAAAAGAAGGATAGCTACTGGACAGCAAATTTCTGTCTCTGCTCCGCGGGCATTGCGAGTTCCTTACAGTCTTGCTCTGACTAAATGTGGACCCTCGCTGTCCAGTACCGCCCTCCTTATGGAAACCATTTCCTGGATCTACTCCAAAACAGGAAATATGTTGATTCCTGCCCATGCCGATCCAGGGGGCTTTACCATGCAAAGACAGAAGCACTGATTTTTCCATTTTTGCCAGAGTTCCCACACTGGTACCATGTCCAGTGAATCATTCAGTGGTACTTGGGCTGTGCCTGGTTTTCACTAATTCCGCCCTTCCCAGAACTCTTGAGTTGGCGTCCTGGTCCAGCGCCTGCCTCCCTTCTGCTTGGTGATGTATTGCATGCTCTAGAATTCCTATCAAGGTGCTCTGGCTCCACTCCAGGCCATCAGATCATACCACTTTGCATCTCTGATGCCAGGTCTTTGTGTGGGGCAGGTCCGTTTTCTGTCCCCCTACCCCTGGTTACCATGGTTACCTTGGAGGGCTGACTTTTCTAGCCAGTGCCTGCCATGTCTCATTGTCTGTGCCTGCCATGTCTCATTGTCTGTGCCTAGTTTACACTCAGCCTCAGTATGCCACTTTCAACAAATATCCAGGCCATGCTAGAGGTAGAATAGCCGGTAATACTAGTCTAAGTGCAAAATAGGGACATAAGGAATATTTGAACTGGATTTAATCAGTACTGTATTTTACAAGAAGATTCTTTGGTCTTACTAACACAATCTCCCTCACATACCCAAGGAATGTTCAGAGAATATTCTAGTGCAAGTCTCAGATCATTTAGGCCTCAGACAATGGTCTTGTGACCTAACTTTTTTGATGCCAAAGGTAATTTGGGTGGGCCTGTCAGTCGGTGGTGAAATATATGGGGACTTGTTTAGGACTTTGAGCCCTCGGTGACATGGCTGCTGAGGTTGGGACTGACAAGGGGTTGGGGAGCAGGAACCGGGTAAGCCAGAAGTCTGCTGAGCTGCCTGGGGCTTCTGCTGCTGCCTTTATATTTGCTGAAACTTCCCTCCTTTTTGCACATCCATCACTGTTCTTGGAGATTCTAAAGTGCTTACTTCCCTGGAATTACACTTATTTGTCTGATGATTGCCTCACCCTCCAAGCTCATCTCTCTGCCCTGGTGTCTGACCAACATTGAATCCTAGGTTTCTAATATGAAGTTTCAAGCATAATGGTCAATATTATCACCCTCTCACCTGAAAAAACAACAACCTCAATTTTTCATTCATACTACCAATATTTATTTATTAAGACTTCATGTAAGAAATTGTTCTTGGTGTTTGGGTCATAGTGCTTAAGAGAATGTCTTTACTATCATGTCACTTAAAATCTAGAGAAAGGTACAGATAAAAGAACAAGTAAAGTAATGAGCAAACACACAAAAAATCAAATAATGATAAATGCCTTGTAGAAAATGAAAATAAACTCTTGCAATAGTGAGTGACTTGATGAGTACGTAGGTTTAAGTGACTCTTAAGAGATAACATGTATACTAAGATCTGAAAAATAAGAAAAGGCACTTATGCATTGATAAAGGTCGGGTTCTCAGCCTCATCACTATTGACATTTTGGACCAGATAGTCTTCATTTTGGGGACTTATCCTGTACACTATAAACTGTTTAGTAGCATCACTAGTCTCTACCTACTAAAAGCCAGTAGCATTTCCTCAATTGTGACAATCAAAAATGTCTCCAGATATTGCCAGATATTCCTCTCCTGGTTGGTCTTTTGTGGATCCCAGAAAATTATGTTCTTAAGCTAACCCATTCCTGTGCCTGTAAACGCAGTGTAGATGGGGACTTTTGATTAGAATCAGTTAAGGGACCTTTGATTAGAACACTTGATTAGATCCCTTTAGGGCCTTTGATTGAGCCCAGGTTGGGTCTCCACCCTCTTGATGGGGTCTTACATAAACTGAGAAATGGAAGCAGAAACACAGAGGGAAGGACAGCCGCCATTTTGACCCTGTTTTGCAAGAAAGATGCCTGCAGTCACAGAGAGACAAAGAAGCCCCGGGAGGCTGAGAGGGGTCCCAGAGGACAGAGGCTGGAATCAGCAGAGCACAGAGGCCATGGAAAGAGGGCCCCGAGAGGCTAGGCCCACAGAGCAGGGCTGAAGAGACAAGCCCTGCCATGTGCTTGACCACTCACAGCTGAGCCTGGGGAGAAAGTGGCCTGGGGGAGAAGGCAGAGACCCAGACGGAGAGCTGCCATTTTGCCTCACCATGTGGCAGGAACCCAGGATCCGACCAGCAGCCAACCTGGGTGAGAAGGCATCTCCGATGATGTCCTCATTTGGACATTTTTGCAGACTCGGAACTGTAAGATTTTACCCTAATAAATCTCCATTATAAAAGTCAACACATTTCTGGTATTTTTGCATTGACAGCTTTAGCAAACTCCTTGGATGGGGGGAGGGCAAAATTCCTCTTGTTTGAGAACAACTGGATTAAGGAGAAGAGAATTCCCAGCAAAGAGAATAGCAAGTACAAAAGTACATCATTGGGGATGAGCTTGATATTTTCAAGGAGCAGAAAGGAGAGCAATACGTCTGTAACATAGTGGTCAAGGAAAAGAATGGTGCCCAATGCAATTAAAGATGTAGGCAAGGGCCATGTCATGAAGGGATTGCAAGCCAAAGTAAGGATTTGGGGCTCTTAGTCTAGGTCTACTGGTAAGCCCTTGACAATTTCAAGTAGTAGTGAGATATGATCAGATTTATATTTTTAAAAGATTATTTTTTGCTGTTCTACAGAAATTTAATTACAGGGAGAGGAGTGGCTGCTAGATTCAATGATGACTTGAGCTAAGGCATTGGTAGTGAAGACAGAGAGAAGAATATGGATTTGAAATATGTTGTGGAGGTAGAGTAGTCAGGAATTACTTGTGGAATGGACATGGAGGTAAGAGAAAGTAAGTGAGGACTCATGATAACTCAGAGGTTTTGTCTCATCAATTCGGGAATAGTGACATCTTTTGCTGAAATGGGGAAGACCATCGAGCCATTTCAGGGGAAAACTTATGAATTCTATTCTGCCCATATAAAGTGTGAGATGCCTATTAGACTGCACAGTGGAGTTAAGAAGTAGGCAGTTGAATGTATGAGTCTGTGGAAAGAGCAGGAATATGCAACTTGTTATCTCTTAAGTGCTTTTTGAAGTGGTGAGACCAAATGATCATGTAGGACACTGCGTAAATAGTGAAAAGACAAAAACCCAGCACTAAGCTTTGAATACTGAGATGGTTAGGATTTAACTAAGGAGGAGCTGGCAGAAGAGTTGGGAAGGAGCTGCCCGTGAGATAGGAGGACCACCAGGAAAGCGTGTCACGGGAGGCGAGAGGGAAGGGGGGCAACTGCTCTTACACCAAAGGCTTTGAGCGCCTCGCTGAGTTGAGCCAAATCGTTCTTCCCTAGACCACTAAAATTTCAGCCTGTGTACTCAGTCTGCTTGGGATCAGATCCTGGCACTACGACTAACTAGTTGTTGAACTTGGAGAGCTTATTTAATTTCCTTGTGCCTGAGGTTTTCTTCTGTAAAATGGGAATAATCACACCCCCTACATTATAGAGTTGTTCTGAACTTAAATGTGACCATGCTTGTAAAATGCTTATCAACAGTTCCTGGCATGTAGGAGGTGTTTCAAAAATGTTAGTTTTATCATCATTATTATTGCTGGTGCTCACATTTTTAGGCCTGAAGCGTATCTTAAGGATAAAGGAATCTTCAATATCATGACTGGAGTAAATATTGCTATAAATTATCTGAAAGGCTTTATGTCAAAATCCTTGAAAGGCCTTAAAAATGTCTGTCCTTTGACACAACAATTTCACTTCCAGGAACTAATAAAAAGAATGTAAAATACAAGAATATTCATCTTAGTATCATTCAAAGTGAACAAACATAAGGGGGGAATACAACTGTGATTATTCTATCAATGGAAGAACTTGTATCATTGATATAAAGGCAGTGGCACCAGCGGTTCTGAAGGGAGGGAGGGGGAAGAATAGGTGTAACATGGGGGACTTTGGGGACATTGGGATTGTCCTGCACGACACTGCAATGATGGATACAGGCCATCATGCATTTTGTCAAAACCTATAAAATTGGGTGGTGCAAAGTGTAAGCTATAATGTAAACTATAGTCCACGGTTAGTAGCAATGCTTCAATATGTGTTCATCAACTATAACAAATGTACCATATAACATTGAAAGATGTTAATGGGCATACGGGAATTCCCTATATTTTTGATGTAGCATTTATGTAATCTAAAGCTTCTTTAAAAAAAAAAATTAACTAAGAAAAAAAAACAAACCCAAAAAACTAAATATCATTCAAAGAACAAAAAAAAAAATGTAATAAGCTCAATACTCCTCACTAGAGGATATTGATAATGTAAAGTTCAATACATTCATTCAAAATGCTGCCACTGAAAATAATGACAGATGTGCATTTGGGCAAAGAGGGAAAATGCTGGCTCCTCACACGTGTTTCTGTGTCTTTGTGCATGCGTAAGTTTATATGGCAAAATGTTTATAATGGATTTCTCTGCGTGGGGAGGTAAAGGTGTTCTCTAAAATTTTTTTTCATTATACTTCTATGTGTTTCCTAGATTTTTTGCACTGTGTAAGGAAAGAAAACCAATGGAAGTCTTTTTAAAAAAAGAGGAGCAGGAATAGACAGCCTCTAAGCTCTCCAGACAGGTGGACGCTCCTTCACCGTTACACAGAGGAGCCGCTCTGCTCGCTAACCTTTTCCCTTTTTTGCACCAGTATTAAGTACTGCGCAAGGCTAGATTTATTAGAGGTCCGTCTGAGCAAGGATGGAGCCCTGTGCAGCTGTAGCTGCAGGGAAACGGAGCTTCAGACACGCTAACGAGAGGAGAAAGAAAAAGGCCCCTAAGGATGTCTGCTTGTCACTGGGCTATAAATTCTTTCCCCAATTACTCCTCTTCTGCCAGCTGCACTGGGTGACCTGGTGCTTTGCCCAGGAGACCTTCCAAGTTCAATGAATTGTGGCGAAGCAGCAATTCACCCACATGTTTCCAAAGAAGAGCACGATGCACGGTCGCATACAGTATGAGTTTCGTGTGGTGCTCATCTCTTCCTTTGTATGTACACATATTAAAAGCTGGCACAACTGACCAAACAGAGATTAATTATGAAGATGTAATACAACAGGGTGATTCTGAAAGAGGGAATCAGACACGTTATTATATGGCCACATTTATCTTATGTTTCCATTTTATTACACTCCAGTTCTTGGTGCACAGTGAGCACCAAATAAATATTGACTGTTTTTATTATAGGCCTGCACTGAGGTTAATCATTGAAAATTATATTGCCTATGTCTAAAAATACAAGAATTTTTAAAAATGTTTTCCTAACTGATAAGTCTATTTGTTTTTAATAAAAAATATGTTTCCTATTTTCGTTGAGTGAAATATATAATTATTAAGAATAAACTAATTATGCAGTAGTTTTCATGCACGTTAATTTCAAATTTAATCTTTAACCAACATGTAAATAATATAATTAGCATATATATAACACAATATAGTTTATAGTTTATCCATTATCTCACTTGCTTCTCATGGGATATTAAGCAAGGATTTATTTACTCAATTTTATCATGGTGAAAATTCAATCACAAGGAAGCTTAGTGTTTTGCTCTGTGTCACATAAGGAAGTTGAGAGCTGGGACTCAGTGCTACACCCTCTTGTTTGAGAGCCTAGTCTCTTCTTGTAAACTGGAATATAATCTATTCCAGTTTTGAAAGAAAGGAAAACACATTTTTAACTTTTCCGATAAATAAACAGATTCATTTCTATGCGCTTTAGAGTTTCCTTACTGTTCAAAGTTACATCAAAAGCCCTATGTAAGAATTGCCCTTAGAAATTATCCTGTCTAGTTCTGGTTCAGAAGTGACAGAGCAGCTTGTTTCAGGAACTTGAAGTGACAAAAAGCAGGGCAGAAATTGTCAAGGATATGACCCTTAAGAGAGGAGACCCTCACTGGGTTTTTCCCTGGGGCCCTCTCTAATGAGCAAGGCACAGACCCGCTGGAAATAAGCAGAGAGCTGTTGTCTTACTGGCTTGACATGTGAGAGGACAGAGGTGAGGGTGCCAGAGAGACTGGAAACAGAGTGAGAAAAAATCCAGGCAAGGAAAGAGCCACGGAAGGAGGAGCCCCGAAATCTGTATGTAAATCCCCTCAAATCCTTGCTTACCCCTGAAATGCAGACATATGGGGGGAGCCCATGCCGAAAACAGCAAGGAAATGTTGAAAGAGATTTCAATTGCCGCACTTCCTAGGGGAGAGAGTTTGCATTTTGAGTCTCCCCATGTTAGAGGGGCTTGCTAAACTCCTGTCTCTTCATAGAAGCCCTAAAAGTTGGAGTAAAGACTGTGTCCAGAGTCTAAAGGAGTCACCCTAGAGCCAAGGCTAAAACATAAGTGACCCATTCCAAAAAGCAGAAAATCAGGCTCTACAAGTTCAGCGTGATGCTCCAATAATTTAACTCCCGTTACAAAAAAAATCAACACCACTCAGACTATTGATAACAGAATCCAGAGTCTCTACACACTGTCCAGGACATATTAAAAATCAGGAGATATGCAAGGAAAGAGGAAATGTGACCCATACTCAAGAGAAAATAGTCTGTAGAAGCCAACGCTAGGATGACTCAGATGTTGGAACTAGCAGACAAGAATTTTAAAGCAGCTATTATAACAATTCTGAAATTGGCAGTTATCCACTTAATGCCTCTAAGCTCCAAATCGACCCCTTCTTTGTCCTGTTCTGTATCTTGGAGCCAGATCCTAGAAACATTTCTCCTTTACAAGCCAGCACAGTATTAGGCTTGTTAGTAGAATGTGCTGAAGTGACACTGAAAGAGGAAGGGGCTTCTCTTCGTGGTTCTGATGTGCACTTTTCACAACTCTGGCTTCTGCAGTGTGTGGGAGCTAGTAGAATGCGTGACCCCTGGAGGGGGCTGCCCAGTAAGTGCATCAGCAACTCGGCAGGCAGCTTCCCCCAGTCCCCTCCTGGGAGGCTCAACCTGAAAGAGTCATGAAGTTTCCTGCCATCCAGATGGTCACAGCCACTCCCTCTCCAGCAATCGCTGACTCTCAGCCTCGGGGAGGGGCGCGCGGTGATTATTCCAAGTTTGTTCATTCCTTGGTTCCTCTGCCGCAATCCTAAAGGCTGTGGCTGCTCCCTGTATTTGCTATTTATATATCCTTTAGCATTCTCTTTATCTTTCAGTTAAGCCCCTGGCTCAAGTTAATAATTCTTTTTTTTTTTAAAGATTTATTTATTTATCCCCCCTTGCTGCTTGTGTTTGCTGTGTCCATTTGCTGTGTGTCTTCTCTGTGTCTGCTTATCTTCCCCTCGCTGTGAGGTCCCGCTGCATCAGCCCCTCGCGCCGCGTGGGCCGGCCTGCCCTCACAAGGAGGCCCCGGGAAGCGAACCCGGGGCCTCCCATATGGTAAATGGGGGCTCTATCGACTGAGCCACTCCCGCTTCCCAATAATTCTTTATATTACATTTTTTCAATTCAAATTGCCGGTGTGTTTTCTATCTTCTGACTGGACCCTGACTGACAGCCATAAACTAGGTTCATAATGAATAAATGAATGGGAAGTTTCAGTAGATGTTTTTAAATTAAAAAAGCAAACTACCTGAAATATAGAATAAAAATAAAAGAAATAACATATAAAATAAAACTCATGCATGGGCTTAACAGCACATTGGACATGCCAAAAGAACAAACCTGACTTTGAGGATTTAGGTAATCTCTATGTATCTCTTTGAAGAACTGAGAGAACGGGGATTTTATTTGATTTTTTTCTCCTCCACCCTTGTTGTTTGCGCTCGCTGTCTGCTCTCTGTGCCCATTCGCTGTGTGTTCTTTCCTCGTCTGCTTGTCTTCTCGTCTTTCTCTTAGGAGGCACCGGGAACCGATCCCGTGACCTCCGATGTGAGAGAGAGGCACTCAATTGCTCGAGCCACCTCAGCTCCCTGGTCTGCTGCGTCTCTCACTGCCTCCCCTCCGTGTGTCCCTTTGTTGCGTCATCTTGCTGCATCAGCTATCCACGGCGTGGGCTGGCTTGCCTTCACCAGGATGTCCTGGGAATCAAACCCAGGGCCTCTCATATGGTAGCCGGGAGCCCGATTGCTTGAGCCACATCCGCTTCCCAGGGATTTTAAAAATAAGTAAACAGAGGGACCCGTGGGAAAATGTCTTAAAATCTAATATACTTGTAATTGTAGTATCAGAAGGAGAGGAGAGAAAGAGAAAATTTGAAAGAAAGAGTATTTTTTAAATAATGGCTGAAAATTTCCAAACTTGGGAAAAGATATAAATTTATAGATTCAAGAAGTTAAGCAAATTCCACAAAAGATAAATGTAAATAACACCAGCTTTGGGCACTGTGTTAGATGAAATTCTGTACTCCAATTTAGGTATGTTCTTAACCTGCATTTATTCTGGATGTGAACCCAGAATAAATGAGATCTTTTTAAAGATGTGATTTGAGTGAATTGTGGCCCAACTGGATGAGATTGGGGCTTCGTCCAGATTACTGGGGGCCTTTATAAGCAGAAGCAACTCAGACAGAGAGAGTCTTTCCCATGGGGGGAGCTGGAAGCCAGGAGTCACCAGAGCTCAGAAGAGAAAAAGAGCGGATGTCACCGTGTGACGTGAGGCAGGGACACAACCAAAGAGCTCCAGGGATCATGGACTCTGGGGAGAAAGATCGCCTTGCTGTCACCTCAATTTTGGACTTCTCCAAGCTTCAAAACCGTGAGCCAATAAATTCCCATTGTTTAAAATACCCCCAAACTTAGTGGTTTAAAACAACGAGTATTTATTATCTCACAGTTTCTGTGGGACAGGGATCTGGGTGTGACCTACCTGGGTGCCTCTGGCTCCAGTTTTGTCATGGGTTGCAGTCTAATAGTTGGCCAGGGTTGCAGTTATCTCAAAACTCGACTGAGGCCAAAAGATTCACTTCCAAGATCATGCGTGTGTCTGCTGGCCTCAGTTTCTCACTGGCTCCCTGCCACGAGAACCTCTCTAGGGGCTTCTTGGTTGCCTGCACAGAATGGCAGCTAGCTTCCCCCAGAGTAAGGGATCCAGAGAGAGCAAGAGAGGATGCATGAAAGAGCGTCAAAGATGGAAGTCACAGATTTTGAATAATCTAGTCTTGGAACGGTCATATCATTGCTTCTGCCATATTCTATTCATCAGAACCAAGTAACTAAGTCCCGCCTACACTCAAGAGGAGGGAATTACAGGGGGGTGTGAATCCCAGGAGGTGGGGGTCATGGGAGGCCGTGGCAGAGGCTGCCCACCACACTCATCATTTAATCAGTGATGGGTGCTATTCTTCAGGTCATAGGTGGCCCTGAGTACTGATGAGTTGAGTGCATAATGGACACCCATTTGTACTGTGGTTAAAGATGTCAGTGATGGTGATTAAGTGCCACCTCTGAAGTGAATCCTGTGATATGCACCACTACAGAGTTGTTACAGTGCAAATGTTATTATAAATCTGGAAATACATTGAAATCATGGGCCCAGTCAAATTTGAGCCAGAAACTATCTTGCGCAGTCTAAATTCTCCTACCAAAATAGATCTTCAAAGGTTTCAAAATGTATATAGAAATTATTTTTACAAATTGCCGTGACAATAGTTTTATAAACAGGAGCTGTAAAAATACTTCTCAGAATATAAACAACTTAAAACAGAGTATCTTGAATACATACCCAGTTCACATGCCTTATCCTAACTGTAAATATTAATAAAGACAATGCAAAAAAAAACCACCAAAAAACGCTAATTCTAATTTTTTATATAATGAAATAAAAGTTCTAAGCTTGTATCAGTTTAATAGGTGCTATTTCAGTGTCGGCAACTTAGGTCCCAAATAAATTATCTAAAGTAAATGCCTATAACCTGTTAATTTCATAGCCAATGTCTGGTAATGCGTTTAATAAGAGGATAGATTATACAAGTAATGAGACATGCTGCAGTTAACAGTAAGCTGATAAAATCTGGAGTAAGTGAGGGCAAGTAGTAAGGGTCCCTGAGTAAATAAGGGTCCCTTATTTAGGTTGGTCATGGATAGCCACGGTTGGGGTGGTAAGCCCGGGATGAATGAGGGAAGATGTGGCTTTTGAAGTTATGTGTGGAGGGTCGGGCATGTCAGTGTCAGATACCAAGTAGGATCATTTAGTGAGAGAAAACCAGTTGTGCAAACAGAAAAGATCCAGCCCTAGCTTTCTTGCAGCCTCACTGTGATGTGGTTACTTTTTTGCTGAATTTAATTTGCTAATATTTATTTAGAAGTTTAACATCCATAATTTTTTGTAATAGTGGTGTAAGATTTCCTTTCCTTTTCTGTTATGCTGGTATTATTTCTTCCTTAAATTTTGGAGGGTAATTAACTGTTGAAGCCATTGGGGTCAAAATTTTCTTTGCAGTAAGATTTATAGTAAATTCAATATCACATTTAATAGCTATAGAATTAGCCAGATTTTTCTATTTCTTCCTGAGCCAAATATGGGAAATTATACTTTTCAAAAGATTTGTCTATTTAATCAAACTTTTCATTTTTGGGGTTATATATTTTAAAAAATAATTTCATATTATTATTATTTTTTAGGAGGTCCTGGGGATTGAACCCAGGACCTTGTGCATGGAAAGCAGGCACTCAAGCCACTTGAGCTACATCTGTTGCCTCGTATTATTTTTAATATCTTTGGGATCTATTGGGATGGCCCCTTTTTACAATGTTGATATTGGTAATTTGTGTGTGTTTTTTTTT
>JAQZBX010054058.1:0-18734 GCA_029593785.1 Cabassous unicinctus | reverse complement strand
AAGAGAAAACTTAACACACATGCAGAACCACCAGCTAAATAAAACTCTAGAGCAGAGAAAGAAGCAAAATCAACTGAATAAACCCATCAAGATAAAATGATAACTAGAGGGCAACAAGAAATTACCAACCACAATGAGAAACAGGAAAACATGGACCAGTCCAATGAACAAACTAAAAACCAGGAAGAAATGCAGAACATCAAAGAACTAATCAAAGTGCTCCAAACAAATATCATGGACCAACTTAAAGAAGTGAAGGAAGAGATTAAGGATATAAAGAAGACACTGGGAGAACATACTGAAGAAATTGTAAGCATACATAAAAAGACAATGGATATGATGGAGATCAGTGGCACAACCCAAGAAATCAAAAAGACGCTGGATTCACATAACAGCAGATTTGAACAATCAGAAGAAAGAATTAGTGATGTGGAAGACAATATATCTGAAATCAAACAGATATTAGAACAGATAGAGGAAAAGATAGAAAAATGCTGCAGGGACTCAGGGAATTAACTGACAACACAATGCACAAACATATGCATTATAGGCATCCCAGAAGAAGAAGAGAAGGAAAAGGGAACAGGAGTAATGAAGGAAATAATGGCTGAAACTTCCCAACCCTATTGAGAGAGATGGATGTGCAGATCCAGGAAGCCCAGCATACCCCAAACAGTATAAATCCCAACCGGCCAACTCCAAGACATATACTTATCCAAATGTGCAACGTTCAAGACAAATAGAAAATGCTGAAGACAGCAAGAGAAAAGAGAAGCATCACATACAAGGGAAGCACAATAAGATTAAGTGCTGATTTCTCATCTGAAACCATGGAGGCAAGAAGACAGTGGTATGACATAGTCAAAGTACTAAAAGAAAAAAACTTCCAGCCATGAATTCTCTATGCAGAAAAGTTCACATTCAAAAATGATGGAGTGTTCAAAATATTCACAGATAAACAGAAATTTAGAGAGTATGCTAATAAGAAACTTGCACTTCAAGAAATACTAGAGGAATTTCTACAAATTGAAAGGAAAAAAGAAGGGAGAGAGAGTTGAAGGAGAGTTTAAAACAACTAAAAAACAAAAACCAAAACAAAACAACATATGACATACATAAACCAAAG
The DNA here is from genome assembly GCA_029593785.1 of Cabassous unicinctus. Lineage (NCBI taxonomy): Eukaryota > Metazoa > Chordata > Mammalia > Cingulata > Chlamyphoridae > Cabassous > Cabassous unicinctus. The sequence goes on along the minus strand of JAQZBX010054058.1, from coordinate 17,608 downwards.
AAAAAATGGGTAAATTAAGAAACAATTATAACGGGGTACTTTAATGCGCCATTATCATCATTAAACAGAACATCTAGACAGAGAATCACTAAAGAAACAAAGGTTTCCAACAATACATTAGAGGACCTGGATTTAATAGATATATACAGAACACTACACCCAAATACAGCTGAATTTACATTCTTCTTGAGTGCACATGGATTATACTCCAAGATAGACCACATGCTAGTCCACAGAACAACTCTCAATGAATTCAGAAAGATTAAGATTATACAAAGTAATTTCTCTGACCACAATGGTATGACATTGGACATCACTAAGGGCCAGAGAAACAGGTTAGGCACAAGGATATGGAAGTTAAACAACACAGTCTTAGAAAAACAGTGGGCCAAGGAGGAAATCTCAAAAGAAATCAGTAACTACCTTGAAACTAATGAAAATGACTACACAACATATCAAAACCTATGGGATGCAGCAAAAGAAGTCCTGAGGAAGAAGTTCATAGCCATAAATACATATAATTAAAAAAGAAGACAGAGCAAAAATTGAAGACCTAACTGCACACTTGGCGGAATAGGAAAAACAACAGCAAATTAAAACAAAGGCAAGTAGAAACAAGGAAATAACAAAGATTAGAGCAGAACTAAATGAAATAGAGAATAAGTAAGCACTAGAAACAATAAACAAAACCAAAAGCTGAGTCTTCGAGAATATCAATAAAATTGACAAACCCTTAGCCAGACTAACAAAGAAAAAGAGAGAACAGATGCTAATACACAAAATAAGGAATGAGCAAGGGGATATCACTACTGACCCCACAGAAATAAAGAGTATCATAAGAGAATACTTTGAAAAATTTTATGCCAAAATAATGATAATTTAGAGGAATTGGACAAGTTTGTAGAAACTCACAAAGAGCCTACATTGATGATAGAAGACATTGATGAACTCAACAGAGCAATTACAAGTAAAGGAATTGACTCAGTCATCAAACCTCCCAACTAAGAAGAGCCAAGGACAAGACGGTTTCGCAGCTGAATTCTACCAAACATTCTGGAAAGAGCTAACACCAATTCTACTTCAGCTCTTCCAAAAAAAGAAGTAGAAAGAATATTGCCTAATTCATTCTACAATGCCAGCATTACCCTAATACCCAAAACAAATAAAGATACCACAAGTAAGAAAAATTACAGACCAATTTCTCTAATGAACCAGATGCTAAAATCCTCAACAAAATATTTGCTACTCACATTCAACAACCTATCAAAAGGATTATACACCATGATCAAATGGGTTTCATCCCGGGTATGCAAGGATGGCTCAATATAAGAAAATTAATCAATGTAATACACCACTAAAGCAAATTGAAGGAAAAAAATCACATGATCATCTCTATAGATGCTGAAAAAGCATTTGACAAAATACAGCACTCTTTCCTGATAAAAACATTGCAAAAGATAGGGATAGAAGGAAACTTTCTGAATATGATAAAGGGTATATATGAAAAACCCAAAGCTAACATCATCTGCAATGGTGAAATCCTTAAAGCCTTCCCTCTGAGACTGGGAACAAGAAAAGGATGCCCACTATCACCACTCCTTTTTAACATTGTTTTAGAAGTACTTGCTCTAGCACAGAGGCAAGAAAAGTACAAATACATCAAGGTTGGAAAAGGAGAAGTAAGAATTTCATTATTTGCAGATGACAGGATCCTATACATAAAAAGCCCTGAGAAATCTACAGCAAAGCTTCTAGAACTTTTAAAGTAGTTCAGTAATGTTGCAGTTTATAAGATCAATGCTCAAAATTCAGTAGCATTTCTGTACACCAGTAATGAGCAATCTGAGGAAGAAATCAAGAAAAAATACCATTTACAATAGTAACTAAAAGAATCAAATACCTAGGAATAAATTTAACTAAAGGTGTAAATTACTTATATGCAGAAAACTGCACAACACTGTTAAAAGAAATAAAAAAGAATTAAATAAATGGAAAAATATTCCCTGTTCATGGATAAGAAGACTAAACATCATCAAGATGTCTGTTCTACCCAAACTAATCTACAGATTTAATGCAATCCCAATAAAAATCAACACTGTATTTTTAAAGGAACTGGAAAAACTAACCATAAAATATATTTGGAGAGGTAAAAACCCTCAATTGCCAAAGACATACTGAAAAAGAAAAATGAAGTTGGAGTTATCACATTACCTGACTTTAAATCATACTACAAAGCTACAGTGCTCAAAACTGCATGGTATTGGCACAAGGTTAGACCTACTGACCAATGGAATCAAATTGAGAGTTCTGATATACATCCTTGCATATGCAGTCATCTGATATTTGACAAGGCCACCAAGACCACTCAGTTGGGAGAGAATGCCCTCTTTAACAAGTGGTGCATGGAGAACTGGATATCCATATCAAAAAGAATGAGAGAAGAATACCATCTCACACCTTCTACAGAAGTCAACTCAAGATGGATCATAGATATAAATATAAGAGCCAAAACCATAAAGACTTAGGAACATAATGTAGGGAAGCATCTAGAGGACATTCAAATAGGAAATGTTTTCATGAAATTCTCAGCCAAAACACGAGCAGCAAGGGAATAAATAGATAAATGGGATCTCCTCAAAATTAAAAGATTCTGCAACTAAAAAGACGTTATTAAGAAAATAAAAAGGCAGCCTACCCAATGGGAGAAAATATTTGGCAACCATATATCTGATAGGAGCCTAATATCCTGCATGTATAAAGAAATCCTACACCTCAAAAATAAAAAGACAAACAGCCCATTTAAAAAATGGGCATGTGGCTTGAAAAGACACTTCTCCAAGGAAGAAACACAAATGGCTAAAAAGTACAGGAAAAAATGATCGACATTGCTACCTATTAGGGAAATGCAATGCAAAACCCAATGAGATACCATCTTACACCCATCAGAATGGCAGCTATTAAAAAAACAGCACAGAACATAAGTGTTGGAGAGGATGTGGAGGAATGGGAACCCTCATCCACTGCTGGTGGGATTGTGGAATGGTCCAGCCACTGTGGAGGACCATTTGTTGATTCCTCAGAAAAATAACAACAGATCTTCCATATGATCCAGCAATTCCACTGCTGGGTATATATCCAGAAGAATTAAAAGCAAAGACACAAACAGATATATGCACAACAATGTTCATAGCGGCATTGTTCACAATTGCCAAAAGTTGGAATCAGCCCCAGTGCCCATCAAAAGATGAATGGATAAGCAAAACGTCATACATACATACAATGGAATATTACTCAACTGTTAGAAGGAATAAAGTGCTAACACATGGAATAACATGGATGAATCTTGAAGACCTTATGTTGAGTGAATCAAGCCAAGCATTGTAGGATGAGCAGTATATGACCTCACTGATTTGAATTGAGGACAGTGAGCAGTCTCTGAGAACCTCTTTCTGAAAGATATATTAACAAAGGAGAGAGAGAAGAGTAGGTTGTGAGCCATCACCCATATGGACATAGTCTATGGTGAAGTTATAGAGTATAGTTGCATATTGAAAGATAGTACAGGTGGGAAGTGATATTACTGGGTTTGGTGATGCAGGATTATCAGGTGGGTATATTAGGAAGGGCAGGTTGGAATACCCAGGGCATGTAATTATGAATCTTGTAATCCCATGAGTCAATACAAGGGAGTGTCATATGCCCCAGGGGTATGTGGAGGAAGGAACAGAAACAATCAAATGGGTTATTTAGTGGTCATGGGAAATGGTTTTCATTACCTTACAGTAGTGGACACAGGACATGGTAAATATCATCAAAAATTATTAAGGTGTGCCATTTAAATTGTAAACTATACAGTAAAGCATTGACAATGTTTATTAGCTATGTTTCACTATCTGTATAACAGTTTTAACAAAGGTACCATCCACAAACAAAAAAAATATTTTAATATGGGGTGAGGAAAAAGGAGGGAGGTTGGGTATATGGGAATCTCTAGTATTCCTTGTGTGACTTTGCTGTGACCTAAAACTTCTTTGAAAACTAAATGAAAATTCAGGAGTCACTGGGGAATGAGAGAGGGGAGGTGTCACGGTACACACTAGACATCCGACAATGCAGTGGTAAAACAAGAAAGAAAAAAATATAATTAAAAAAATTCTTTTGTTTTTTTCCAATTATCTTTCCTTGAAGGTCCCAATCCATTAATTATATTTTATTTTTAGTTCTTTTTTCTGAGTTTCCTGGTATTTTATCTCTTGCATTTAAGTTTATCATTATTATTTCATTTTCCTATTAATTGTATTTGGTTATTATAAGGACTTCATCTTCAAGGAAGGTTTAGATCACACTAGGGTTACAACGAGGGCTGCAAAGGATCATTGGTGGGGGTGTCTGGGCAGGGGGATTCATGGGAGTAAGTTCATCTGAATATAAATGAAAGATATGTAAAATTGTTCAAATGATTGAGGGATGGGGCATGGTCACAGTGGGTAAACAATCACTCAATAAATGAGGGAATACTGAATTCCCAGCCTGGTGAGCTACGCTACATTCTCCACAAGAGCAGCAACAGTCCCCTGAGTGCAGGGGCATTGTGTGGTAAAAGAGGATGGCCCACTGTTTGGTTCTTGTTATTGATGACTAGCCTTATGAGTCTTTGCTCTTGTAATTGAAATTTGGCCTATTGTTATGGGGTGCATAAGTGTTGACATCTGGGAGCCTCCTTGTTGCTCAAATGCGGCCTCTCTCTAAGACAAACTAAGCATATGAATGGATTACCTTCCCTGCAATGTGGGACATGACTCCTGGGGCTGAGCCTCCCTGCCAATGAGGGATTAATATCAAGTGCCAACTGGAAACACAACTGGAAAAAAACCTTGAATAAAAGGGGGAAAAGGTGAAGAGAAACGTGTTCATGTGGCTAAGAGACTTCAAATTGTGATGGGAGGTCTTCCCAGAGGTAACGCTTATGCACACCTCAGTAGGATCTCATAGAACACCAAAGTGGATATCACCCCACACAGAGGGGCTCCTGAGGGCTCTGGAGACACCCAGGTCCTATATAAGGGGGCATAGTCCCAGAGATTGATGTCTTATCTGTGGGCTCTACTTTGGAATCTGTGCTCCTGAGAGTGACAGAGTTGGACTCAAATAAGTCCTCTCTGCACTTGGTCCATCAATTCCTTCTATTCAAACATATATGTGAGGCTGGAGTTTGTAGATGTACTTCCAGAGACTGGAGCCTTTGGCCTGCCTATGTACCAGCTGTGCATGGAATCTCAGTGGAGCTGCAACTCCTACTCTACAGCTCAATTGACTCACCCAAGTCACCTGGTGAGGGACTGTGATGGACAACGGCCATCCCAGGCAATGGTGACAGCATGCTGCTGAAGGCAGGATAATCCCATCCACCGTATCCATGGGATATAAGCCCACTCTCACTTGGAGTTGGAGTGGACATCACCATTCCAGTCCCCTCAGGATTCGGGGAAGAGCTATGGACTAGACCGGACTTAATGGTATTCAGTTGTAGACATATTGTGATTCAAACAATGGAATAAATTATAACAGTGAGGTGGAGCCAGTGGCCACTAGACGCTTTCGTGGTGGGGCGGGGAAGGGCAGTTGTAATACAAGGGCTTTTTCAGGACTTTGGGGTTGTCTCGAGTGACATTGTGGCCATGGAAAAAGGCCATTTTACATCAACATATACCATGCAGAACTGTGTGGGAGAGAGTGAGGTCTACGATGTGTACTGTGGTCTATGCTTAGTGGCAAAGCCCCAGGATGTGTATATCCATTGCAGGTGATGTGCCACACTAATGAAAGATGTTTATGTGAGATGTTATGGGAAGTATGGGAGGTAGAGATCATGGGAATCCCTGTAATTTTTGTGTAACATTTATGTAATCTAAGCATCTTTAAAAATATACATGAAAAAAATTAAGTAGGATTTTTGGAGATAAAAAATATATAAATCAATCCAGAGTATGATAGCATTAATTGCCACACAGTGTCCTATTGTATGGAATAGTGAAGAAGAGATATCCATAGTAGTAAAATTAGGTGTCTAATTCAATTAACAATTGCATTTAGACTTTTCAAATTATTGCCAAAAATTCTAAAAATTTAGAGCTTTATTAGAACTTATTTCAAGATTAAATTCCTATTTATCAGTGAAAAAACTGTTACATATTTAATTCCAGTCTATCTTTACTTCACCTTTAACTTGATGCATGAGCTTGATCTCTTCACTTAAGATTTTTCAGCTATTTTTTTCTTGCCAGTGTCTAAGAGTCTGCCTGATTGAACCCATTAAAGCACTATGAGATTTTTTTATCAGGTAACAAACCAAATCATGTTTGAAAGACATTTTAAAATCTTTTTTCATACCAAATGTGGAAAATAAAAATGTATGTATTTTAACACGTTATTTTTGATAAATTTGTGTGTAATCACATAAATGCACTGAATCCAGTTTATTAGAGAGATGGAAAGAAATATGAAGAAAGGAGTACATTATTTTAGTTTAAATCTTATACAAACTCTATATGGAACACCACTCAAAAAGTATATTGTATGCTTTTGAATCACTTAAAATATTATTTCTCTATTTTTTGTGTTTATGTATAAAAAGAAAATATGACCCTTATTTATCTGCAGGAATCATTAAATATCTTCACATTTATTTAAATAGTAATATTATGTCTTATCAATACCCATAATTCAAAACAGTGGGCTATTTCAAAATTAGAGTAAAATGTTATCTCCTTCATCTGGTTATGCTACTTTCTAGGAAGATGATTTTAATACCTCACATCTCTGCACTTCAGTTTAACCATAAGTAAGCTGTGGGAGTTAAATTAGATGATCTTTAAGGGCCTCTTTTGGGCCTGATGCATAATTGATTTTGAAGTAAGTACTTAGAAAGCAGCACCTGGGTATTAACTTGCTTCCAAGCACATAAAAATAAATTCACAATTACTGCCTCAGGTCTTTGTCTCTCTTATTTATTGTAGCATCCTAGATACTAAATTCTTCCAATCACACAATCACTGCAAAGTTAAATATCATAGAGCCACAACATTATCCCTTTCATTGGATCCGCCATAACTTGATAAGCTCCCTAAACACTGCTACCTTTACATAATCCACATACTCAAAAATTCCCAGTTAACACTGTAGTATAAATCTTTGTTTAGCCATAAGATTCCTTATGGCTGTCTGCTGCAGGGGAACCAGGCATTCACCATTCTCAACCAGGTCTTGCTTAACCCGTCAGGGTCTACTCAACTCCCACCATTTCCAAATAGATTTCACTGATTATTACAGCCCACCACGCAATGAATACACAAATCTCCTAAGTTTTTGACATTTAGAATTGACTACTTGGTTTATGTTCTTTGTTTATGTTTGTGCACTTGTTAAATAAATTAGTTTTTCTCTATAAGTGAATCTTATCTTGATGAGTAATAGGTCCAGTGCCCATATTCTCTCTGAACTGGACATGATGGAAACAAACCAAAACAAATCTTTATGGTCTTCAGATTTCTTTTGAATGTTAGGTCTCTGAGTTTAAAGATTTTCTGGTATACTTCTCTGAAATAAAAATCACTAACTTTCTGCTTTATTTATTTCCTCTCAACTTTTCCAAAACCACAAAAAAAGAAATTATTGTTGCCCTCTTTTGAATTAAACTATGCATTTGACAGGGAAAGTATAAATTACTATATATGGATTCTCTAAAAATATGTAGCCACAAGAGATAATCTATATTACCAAGCAGAAGTTGTAATAGTATCAACAATTGATTGCATATCTATTACTAAATTATGACAAGAGTTTTCCAAAAAAACATTAGTCAAGATGCAAAAAATCATTGTTTCTATTTTAATAATAAATACCAAATCATATTTCTTATTACCTTGGACAGTGATTAGTTGCAGGCTGCTTACATAAAACTTAACAGGTGTCCAATGTCCAATTCTCTAGGTGCTCTATTTAAATCTAAGATATGTGCTCTGATCCACAGCTGCCATACAACAGAATAAACGGATAAATTCAATAAGTATCTATTAATAAATCTAAATATGTAAATAGGTCTGAAAAAACCTGAAGATGGCACTTACCTACTCTCTAAGGAAAGGTTAGTTTTTCTAAAAAAATTTCAAGGACGTTTTTCCCAATTTCATTTCAATTTTCAAGAAAATAAGAAACTAGTATCTTTAGCATTTCTGCTGGCATATATTCTTTATCAATCCTAAGATAGTATATTTATCACTGTCTCTTGGGAAAATGAAGACAAAGACAAACATGTTTCCTGTTTGATTTCCAAATAAGTTTAATTGAGAGATATTTAATTTGCAGAAATTCTATTCCAGTACCTCTGTGACTTTGTAAATTTCCATTGGGATAAATTGACCAATTGATAAATTGCCAAAGTGAAGCTGAACTTTTTTTCCTTTTTAAACTTTGTTCAAAGGCCTAATAATTCAAATATCAATGAAATCATCTTTTTTCCCATGCATATCTGGAAACTAAGATAAGATGAGTTTCCATTTTGCTATAGGAATAATTGTAGGAAACTCTGAAGGCCTGAAATGAAAGTACATAATTCCTACAACAGAGGGAAGAAAAACTGTAGAAAGAGTAATAAACCCTTAGTAGTAAGTAAATGCGAAGCACTAGTGTTGCCTTAATTTATCATTTAAAGTCTAATAAAGGAAGCAGGTGTGGCTAAGTTGATAGAGCTCCCATTTACCATATGGGAGGCCCCGGGGTCACTTCCTGGGGCCTCATTGTGAAGGCAGGCCAGCCCGTGGTGCGATGGGCTGATGCAGCAAGACCTCACAGCAGGAAGCGGGTGTGACTCAATTGATAGAGCCCCCATTTACCATGTGGGAGGCCCCAGGTTCACTTCCTGGGGCCTCCTTGTGAAGGCAGGCCAGCCCACGTAGCATGGTGGGCTGATGCAGCAGGACCTCACAGCAAGGGGGAGATAAGCAGACACAGAAAAAGCACACAGCGAATGGACAGAGAAAGCACAAGCACCAAGGGGGAGATAAATAAATAAATAAATAAATAAATAAATAAATAAATAAATAAATAAATAAATCTTTTTTTAAAAAGTCTAATAAAAACTTTAAAGAGTGAGTACAATGTATTACTTTTGTAGTTTGAGTCTTTTAGGGACCCCAGAAATTTATGTTCTGAATTGGTCTATTCCTCTGGTGTGAACCTATTGAGCATGGGACCATTGATTTGATTACTTCAGTAAGCTGTAGCCCATTGTGTGTCTTATAGATTGTATGATAGAAGAATGTGACAAATTTCCATAAAACTTGGAAGGCCTCCCTGAGAGTGTGCTGATAGGCCTGAGGCTAGATGACAAAACAATTTGACAAAGTCTAGAGGTGAGAATAAGAGGAGTGACAATACAAATGCTAAAAGGAACAGTACAAAGTGACTATGGGAGAGTAAGGGTGTCAAATTGTGAAAATAGTATGTTCTTATATTACTGCAGAAGCAGCCTCCAAATCTAACCTTCCAGTGGCATTTCCTCCATTTTCAGATTTTTCTTCATATTGCAGCCAGAATGCATTTTCTAACACACAATATGTACTTTATAATTCCATAAATCCCTCATTGGTTCCACAGTCTTTCTCAATAAGCTCCTTAGCGTGGCATACATGGCCATTTGAGTTTTGGCTCCTGTTTTAGTTTGGTTAGAGCTGCTGGGAGGAATGGCCAGAAATAGTTTGGCTTTTATAGAGGGAAGTTATTAAGGTAAAAGCTGAATATTTTTAGGCTGCGTACACATCCAAATCAAGGCATCATTAGAAATGCTGTCACCTAAGTTTGGCTTTAGCGATCCTTGGAGCCGTTCCATGTGACAAAGCACATGGAAATATCTGCTTATTTCTGGGCCTCTTGGCTCCAGCTTCTGGCTGCTCCATCTATAGCTCCCTCTCTCCCATTTTCTCTCACTCCCAGGCTCCTTCTCTCCATCTCTGCAGCTTTTCTCTGTGTGTCTTCTACTTTCAGTCCTGCAATTCTAAAGGACTCCAACAAGAGGCTTCAAAGTGCTACAGCTCCCATTTAAGTCTCTATATTTATTTTCACTACATCAATCTTTCCCTTGCCACATATTCTAACCATGTAGACTATAGCTTACTAAATACACCATGACCATTTAACTAGAGCCATTGAATATTCTTCTCCTTTTGACTTCAGTTTACCATTTTCTATTTGCTGTTAGGACTGTATATTTATTTCAATGGCTCCAAGACAGGAATATGTTCCTAATTCCTTCCTCATCCTAGCCCAGCTTCTGTGTCTTATCAGTCCTAATTGATCTAATTTGCTTCTTATACATAATTAATTTGTACATATTCCACTGTATTGAAATCACATGCATGTCTGTTTTTCTTCCACTGAAATATATATTTTTATAGGGAATTGATTTTCTTTAATTCATTATGTCCCTCCTACAACTATTGGTATGCCTAGAACATAGTAATCACTCAAACAGAATTTGCTGAAATCATTAATTCTCCTTTCAACCTGCAACAGAGGTATTTAAAATAGAGCAAATGGAACAATTGTGAAATTGCATCAGCATCAGTGTTTATTGATTTATTTGTTGCTGTTGTTTGATCACAAACTCTTTATATTCTTTATTAAATTGGTAATTGTGGAAGTGACCAAATACACATATTAGTCCAAGTTCAATATTAATATGAAAAGCAAAAATAAAAAAATTAATAAGTAAGTTGCTGTAGGAATATAGTCATTTACCATCTTTGAACATTTGTGGCCTTACCTTTGAAAGAAAGGGAGATGAAATAAACAATTCTCAGAGTACATTAAAACTATGAATTTGCTTTCAATTAGTGTCTCTTTTACTGTCTTTATACAATAAGGACTTCATTTAATTTATGCTATGACCCTGCCACCTATAGGTTATTCTATTTCTCTCTTATAAGAGAAAAAGAAATTTATGATTTCAACTACTATATTTAGAGGGGAATTTTGTACTCCTGGATTACATTTTTAAATTTTTACCAAATGACATGAATTTAGTTGAAAATAAGACATCATTTAATATGAGAGGAGATCCAAGATGGCAGAGTAGGGAAAGCAGGCTAAGCTCCTCCTCCATAAACTGTGGGAAGTCAGACAGGCTTACCTGGCAGAAGGAAACATGTAGGACAATGGGGGCAATTGGAGAGAGAAGGTAGAGAGGTGTTATTCAATGGGTTAGCAGAGAGGGAAGCAGGTTGATTGATTTGGCTGGAAGACCAGTGCTCAGTCATCTCTGAGAGGGAGGAAGAATTCCAGGGACCAGGTTTCCAATGTCCAGCAGGCTCCTGAGGTGGGGAACCTGTGGAGTAAACAGGTGTGGGGAGTTGCACCTAGCCAGCTCATGGTGCTAGAGAAATGGGGGAAGAGGATATAGGGTTGGTGGATGGGCCTTCAGCCAGTTCCCAAGAAAATGAGAAACACCAGCCAGGGCTGAAGCAGACTGAGGAAGAAGGAAAGGGGAGGCTAAACAGGTGGGCTGTCACACCCACTTTCCCTGGATGAGAGAGGTAATGGATAAGTGAGGGGGTAGGCTGACAGGTGACAAACAGCCCTGGTGAGAGAGGAGCTGGCAGTGGAAACAAGAAAGCTTTCAGATGCATAACCATCCTCAGGGAAAGGTAGGAAGGGAAAGGCAAACAGTGAGCTGTTATGTGCCCAAACAGCCAGAAAGTGCTTTCTACTTCACTTTTGTTCAAATACCCACCTCTTCATGTTTATTCATAGAAGCCTTGCTGCATTGTGAGATAGGTTACTCTTTCTTCTCCCCCTTGCAGTATCTATCAAAGCTGGCTCTGAACAGTTCTAGCCAGTGAGCATGCTAGGCCTCCATTTTAAGATGAATCATAACCACCACAGTCAGACAAGAGGTTTGGGAGAAAGAAATATCACATCACATTTAGTTATCAATCTCTGTATTTTTCTCTCTCTCACAAATGACAGCACCTTTTTTGAGGATAGGGAAAGGTTTCAATTCATTTTTATTATATAATCTCACTCTCCTCACCAAAATATGCTTCTTTGCCTGATGGCATATTTTTCTTGTTGCCATGTTTAGATGCAAACTGGACTCATGGAACTGACCTATGTCAGTGATGATGTCACAGAAGGGTTGCTGGAAGCCTTGGTGCTCACTCAGCTCCCAACTGCTCCTCTGTGAGGTTGTTAATCTCAGATATCCCTGTGGCAGAGTGATTTTGGCTGTAAACTGACAGATATTCAGGACTAAATCAGAGTCCACACCTCAGGAAATGTTGGGACAACACTTACAACTAGGACAAGTGATAAAATGTTGCAGAAATTGTTCTTTTAGTTTCACATTCACCCAGATAATGTGAAACAACAATCTGGGAAAAAGAAACCTTTCTCTACAACTTTAGGTAAGGATGGAAGGAAAATTGTCTGACTGATGGGAGCTGGAAAATGAGGGGTATGATTTGCCCTCCCCTGATTTCCCATGATTTTTCTAGTACCTGATTTATCCTGGGCCAGAACAAAAATGAAGGATTTGAGGTAAGGGTTTAAAGCTCACTGAGGCTTTTGCTGAGAAAGTACTTTTTGTTACTTAGTAGAAAATTAACAAAATATCTTAATATGAAAAAATAACTGAATAAATGAGTGAGCAAATGCAAGAATTCTAAGTCTGAGGTGGTTTCCAGACTTGACTCAGAAAATTTTTCCAATTTGTCTTCCAAGACCTAAATGTAACATTTACACCATGTAATAAAATAAAAAAAAAGGAAGAAATGAACAATTGGGGCAGAGGAGTGTGGGACAGGGGAACAGGGTGTTTAGAAAGATTTTTACTTCAGTGCAATTGTTATTACATTTTCTAATGAGATTGTATTTTTTTTGAGGAATTTAGGAAAGCAATACAGTTGAGATCATCTAATAAAGGCATGGTAATAGGACCTTCTTTCAAAGAAAAAGCAATTTTTACATTAAACTGTTGCTTGGTTAAAAATGCTAAAAGGAAGATGTATAACTCTGAGAACTAATGCATATTATATGAGTTAATACCTTTCTTTAACAATTTCTTTTCCATAAGTGTTCCCTTAAAAGAAGTTTGGAAACACATTAAAAATGTGACCATTTCTCCTATTTCAGTGTTTGCATTCTGAATTTCCTAAGAAAATCACTTTCATAAAATACTTCTTTAAAGAAGTAACATATTATTAGGAAGGTACAGGCATATGAAATGATTTCAATGTTATAATTAAAAATATCAATTGGAATTCAAAAATAGATACAAAAATTTATATATTTATATATATTTGTGTGAATCTCTAGTTGTAAGCATAAAATCTCAGTATTTATTATAGTGTTTTCAAAGAGTAAAAATGTTTGCTATAATGTGATACCTTATCAAAGGCTCCAATCTCCAGGCCCAGCAAGATTCCAAGGATATCAGAGATGTCTTCTTCAACTTCCACTGAGAATATCATTACTTCATCAACCAACAGGTCTGCTTCAGTGCGTGAATTGTCAGTTGCAAATATTTTACCAGAGTGCACAGAGTAAAGGGTGTAGCTGGTGAGGGGCAAACCAAAATCACATATTCACCAGCAGGAAAAACACTCCAGATCTTTGAGTTTGAACTCTCCAAAGAGAGCACCATTGGCTTTCTCCACAGTCTAATCAACACCGAGTCCTTACTCAGCTCCCAAAATCCCTTCCAGGAGGAACCTGACACTTGCATCCCTTAGGCCACTGTACAGGTGGAGAAGGATGAGAGGCCCTATCCAGTGACCGCAGGCTGGCTGGTCACCAGGCATCATGGTTTACATTGTGTGGCTTGTTGCCACATGTTCCCCTCCATGGAGGCATTATGTGGAACATGTAGAGCATGAAGTGAAAGAGGGATTCAGCTGCCACGTGATCTTTGAGGAGATGATGGAGAGTTGGTGGTCCCGTTGAGAGCAGCACCATCCCTGACAGTGCCACCAACTGGCCCATCGAATCCTGAAGTCCAAGATGAAAAAGGAAATGAAAGAGAAGGAAGAAATCTGTTGCTGTTTACAGCAGAAGTCAGAAATACAAAAACAAGAGCTCATCAGACCACAGCAAGGGTTGTCAAAGGTTGCAGAGACAGGAGGGCTAGCAGAAGAAACTGAGAGCAGCACATTCTCAAGGACAGAGGGTGAGGCACTTAAAGACCTTCTGGAAGACACCCTGACTTTGAAAGAGCAGGATGCTTGGGCTGAGAAATATTAGCCTTTCTGTGAAGATCTTTCTTCAGGTTACTTCAATACATCTGCTCTATAAAAAGCAGCATTCCATCCACTAAAACCCTTAGCTTACCCCAGCCTCATGCATATCACCTGCCCTGGAGGGAACTGAACATCAGTTCAGGCTCAGAGCCTCACCCAGGTCAGGAGAATATAGAAACCTTATCTGAACAATGAGTCCTAGAATACCCTGAATATGAGCCATACTGTGTGTCAGGATGGAGAAATGGCATATTATTGGGACATATGATGCTGAAGAGGGTCTCAGGCTAGTCAAGTCCATTGCAAGTGTGTTTATGAAGAATGATGTAACAGATTTTTTTTTATTGTAGAAGGAACAGAATCAGTGCAAGGCTGTGGGGAATACCACCTACATGGCAACAATGGGCCAACATACAGGCAGTGGAAAGAAGGAGGGCATTGCAAGAGGATAGGAGGGAATTGTGAGATAGTGAGTTCATGACACCAGCAGTTTCCTCACAGGCAGAAATTCAATTTGGGTTTATGATATATTGTTTCCTCTTAGTTTATTGGAAATGGCAGTTAAGGTAGTAGAATTCTACTGAGCATTTTACTTTTCTGGATAAGAGTAGAACCAGTAGATCATGGATATACTGCTGCATAGATTTGCTTAAATGTATGAGAAATTTTAAATAGATTTTCCTCTGTGATTTTACACATATCATTGAGTCTTGTTAGCTTTTATTTTTTTCTGTTCTCTAAAATGACCTATCCTGAGGTTATCACATAGATAAAAGCACAGATCATAGTCAAGGCACAAAATGAGAGGTGAAGTTATCCTAAACCTGAACTGAACAACAGCAACATCTATAATCAGAAGGGAGGATGAGACAGCCAAATTCAGACCCAAATTCTCTAATGGGCAGAAGAGCCTAAGTCATAGGCAAACATCAAACCCCAGGGCCTGGGAACTCATGGAGGTACCAGAGGCACGCCCATCTCCCTGAGATATGAGACCCAGAGTGGCACTGAGAAGCTTTCAGAGATACTAGGAAGGAGTTCAAGGCCTCTGGGACAATTACATCCATCCCTAGTATGTCCTATTTTTTCAAATTTTCAGAGAGATAGTGACAGCTCCAATAAGCAATAGATTCTGAGGTAGAGGTAATTGAGGGCTTTGAGAGAAGGTTAATCTGTACCATACCCGCATGAAAAAGAAAAACCTGTGACGCACAGATGTACCACAGTAGGAGGTGGCTAGAGATTGGGCAGAGGCTAGCCCATGGCTTCCAACTCCTGGAGGAATCTTCTTTTTCCTTGTACTTTGTGTCTTCTCAGCTAACTCCTCTTTTGTTCAGTCTTCTGAGACAGCCTTGAGTGTACAATGGTGAGTTTTCAAGAAGAGCACATTTGGAAAGAAGGTGAGAGCAGTATATGGGAAAGAGAATCTTGTAGCGGCTGATATGTTGCCTAGTGATTTGTACATCCTTTACAACTACTCCCTTTCTCTAGAAATGCACACTCAATAGTTACTTCAACATTGATATAAAGATAGTTGTTACCAGAGTTTCTGAGGGGAGGGGGAAGAAAGACTAGGTGGAACATAGAGCATTTTGTTCTGCATGATAATGCAATGATGGATACAGGGCCTTATACATTTTTCCAAAACCTATAAAATTGTACAGTGCAAAGTGTAAGCCATAATTTAAACTATACACCATAAACTATACACCATAATGTAAACTATACAGTAGCAATGTTTCCATATTTGTTCATCAATTGTAGCAAATGTACGACACTAAGGTAAGGTGTTATTAATAGGGGAAAAGGTGAGATGGGAATGGGGTGGAGTATATGGGAATACCCTATATTTTCAATGTAGCTTTTCTGTAATCTAAAATTTCTTTAAAACAAAGTTATAAAAATTAGTTACTTCAAGAATAAACACATTAACTCTCAAAAATTCTTCTTGGTCATTTCTAGGTATAGAGATCAGATGAGTTCATTGTCTTCAAATAGGAAGCAGAGATCTGCTGGGTCTGGCTTTTATACAGTTTGTAGTCATGCTCTTCATCCAATGAATCAAATCTATTTAGAAAATATCCAATGAAATATTTACATATATGCCTATTAATTTTTTAACTTACAAAGATCTTACTTTATATTATAAGCATTATAAACTTGTATAAATAAATAAGCAGAGCCACTCCCTCATGTAAATTATACCTCTTCCATCAAGGTGCCCAATGTTAATGACACATGTGTATCCTTAAATGCTGTCTTCATTTCTGGGGAACATACATATAGGTACATTCATACAGGTACATACATACTTATAGATATCTTTGTTTGCATTTTGGAAAATAGGATACATTGTCCCCCATTTTTATTCACTCTTTACCATTTAACAAACTATCATGGTTCCCAGTAATTCAGTAGCTATGGCACTTAAACTACAATTTTGGATATTCTAATTTTTAATTCATATTGACACATGAATTATATAAATGTGACCCATTACAGCACACATTGCACACACCCATAAATAATTCTACAAGGAGCACATATTATCTATGCCCTTTTCTTTAATTTCCATCTTTTCTGCACGTTCTACCTCTACCTGTCTCACAACTGAATCCAAGGCAATTCATATTAGCAATCTGGTAATTATTCTCTCTTATTTGTGACTAAACAATCATATCTGATATTCAGATATACATACCTACTCTTTTATGCATCCATAAATACACTTACATTTGTTCAAGATATTCATGTATTCGTTGTTTTACCAAAATGGGCTCATTTTTTATGTACTTTTCTGCTTCTTGCTTTCCTCCTTAAATAATAATTCACAGAGCTTTCTGTTACTCAACTACTATAACTCTTTCAATTTCAATAACTACATAATATTAGGATATCATATGACTGTACCATAAATTATTCCACACTGGTTCCCACTACAAGATTAGAGAAAAGGGAACAGTGATCACTGCAGGCAGGCTGAAACTCACTAGCATTTATTTCAATTTACAAGTCTCTTTCTCCAGCTCCTTCCTGGATGCTGCATAGTGTTCCACTAGTCTCCAGAATTTCAAAATTGTTGATTCAGACAGTTACTGCGAGTTCAATGGTTGTTTTTGTGGAAGAACTGATTCCTGGAGCTTCCTACTTTGCCATCTTCCACATCATCTTTTAAGCATGTTCTAATTCTTGACTCCCTGTACATGTCCTGGAAGTGAATGCAAGGTAATTCATAGTTACTAATCTGGTAAGTTGTCTATTATTAATCATACCTAAATAATTATACCAATTTATACAAATATATATATATATATATATAT
>JAQZBX010054057.1:0-18729 GCA_029593785.1 Cabassous unicinctus | reverse complement strand
GGTGGGGGAGGGTATCAGCAGGTGCGAAGCAACCAAGGGCCTGAAAAGCGCCCGCCCGCTGGGCTCGCCCCGCGGGCACCTGAGCCATGGACACGGGGACTTGCACAGGGCAGCCCACCAGACGGCGAGACACAGGGCCAAGTGCATGTCGCCGAGGCTGGCTGAGCAGCCAAACCACAGATCCAGAAGCGGAGCTGACTGTTTCCAGCTGCTGAGTTTTTTTTGGGGGTGGGGTGGGGTGGGAGACATTTGTTAGGCATCACATCTGTGGCAACAGCTAACCAATACACCTCCAAATTCAAAAGTTGTGGGGTCAAAGGAAGACCCATCTGCCCAGGCCCAGCCCAGGCCCCAGCCTGGGTGACGTGCTTCGTTTTGTTTTGTTACACAACTAACTCTAAGCAACAGGCCCAGTGGCCAGGAATTTCCAGGAGTCTAGATTCAAACCTTCTCTTGCATTATCCTGATCAACTACGCAAGTGTCCCTGGAGGTGCCAAAAGCTATTGCCTCAAGGTGCAAGACTTTCCTCAGATTGACCCAGCAGTGGCCCCAGAATTCTGGCTTTGGAGCCTGAAACCAGGGGGCTGTCCTGGAGGAGGTGGTGGCGGCTCCCTCTGGTGACGCCAGCAGTGACACCCACCGCTATGAACGTCACATGACACAGCAGCCCCCGGGGCAGGCAGGCACCCGCCCCCACCGCTGGACAAGGGAGGTGGGCTCAGGTGGGGACATAGTGGCTTATCCCCTTGTTTCTCCCAGGGAGACTCCCACCCGGCTGGCCCTGAGGGGTGGGGGCTCTGCCATGGGGGTCACGGTGGCAGGCCCGTCTTCCCACCTGCACCCTGGGCTGGGCACGGCTAGCCCCTGCCCTGCTGCTTCCAGCACAGGCCAGCGTGGGGGGCACAAGTGTGTCCTGGGAGGCCGGAGCCGGAGCAGACAAAGGCAGCATGGAGACAAGGTGGGTGGGCACAAGGAGACCCCACCGGAAGGGCAGAGGGGAGCAGGAGGGCCGGGGGAACCAAGGCACAGCTGAGGGGTCCCCAGGGAAGCGCCTGCACCGCCGGCCGCAGGCGTGCTCCCCAGCGGCGTGGCCTCCCTCATCCCGCCCCCGCCCCGCCGGGCACAGGGCCAGGCCTGCCCTCCAGGGCCCTGAGGCAGGCCAGGGGTCACCCGGGAAGCCAGGAGCAGCTCCACCGCGGCTGTGTAGGCTCAAGAGGGCCAGAGCCGGGAGGCTTCCTGGGGGGGGCGGCTGGAGACAGGCCCTGGGGAGGCCAAGACCCTCTGCCTCTGGCCCAGGTGGGCTCCCAGGCCGGGGCCCCTGGGGGTGGGCGCAGGGCCGTGCAGGCCGCCTGGGCCCCAGACCCAGGTGAGGGGCCGCGGCGGGGGATCCCGGGTCACCTGGGTTCCTTGGGCTGTGGGACGGGACAGGGACTTTCCGAGGAACACAGAGGCCTGTGAGTGAGCGCCCGCTGAGTCCTCGCCCCGTGGCTGCCCCGAGGACGTGACTGTCCCTCTCCCTGACCGCAGGGGTGACAGCCATAACCCAGCCGGGGGCACGGGTGCTCCTGCCTCGGGGCGGGGCTGGGGCCCTGGAGGGCAAGGGCAGGAGTTTGCTGCTGGCTCAGGGCTGGGCCTGGAGGCCCACTTGGGGACTGGACGCCAGGGGAGCCGTGGGGGAGCTCGTGCAGACCCCAGACTCAGGAGGGCAGCTCTGTGTCGAGGCCAGCGAGGAGGCAGGTGCTGGCAGCGGGAACTGGGCTTTCCCACCACCCCTCCGGGCTTGACCAAGCGCAGGCCCCGAGGCCTGGCCCGTGGCCACAGCCGGTCAGCTGAGGAGGGCCAACCCCAAGAGAAACGCTTCCCAGGCCCCAGCGCGCCTGTGACAGACACCGCCGACCCCCGGCCCTCTGGGCAAGGTCTGGTCTTCCTTATCTCCAGGCCAGAGGTCAGGACAGGTTCTGGAAGGGGAGAAATCCCCCTGGAGCCAGGGCCAGTGGTCCCAGGGACCCTGCTGGCTCTGACAGGCAAGAGTCCTCGCCAGCCCCAGGGGAGCCCCCTGGATGGACACTACTGGGTGCTGTGCAGGGGGCGGGGATCACTCAGAGGGTGCAGCTGTCTGGAAGACCTGTCCCCGCCGCCATGACCCGTCAGGGCAGAGCATGGCAGTCTCGGGGTCCTGCCCCGGCCAGGCCGGCCGCCCAGCTGGGAGGGCCTGGCATGCTCTCACTCACACACACACCCCCCCCTTCCTAGGGACACACTCGCTCTTTTGTCCACCACGGCCAGGGCCTTTGTCCTGGAGTCCAGAGCCTCTGAGGCTCCTGTCCTGGGAGTGGACAGCAAGCGGGGACGACCCGCCTAGACACGCGGGGTAGGTGGAGAATCAGGCGGCGTGATGTGGCGGCAGCAGCTGTTTATTTAACAGCCTGAGCCTGAGGCTGTGGCCAGCTCGGCCTCACACCATCTGGAGACCAGGTGCAGGGCTGCCGAGCACGGGACGGGCCAGCACCCCCTTCCTGCCAGTGCCCCACGTGCACAGAGCCCAGCAGCCCCCCTTGTGCCCCCACCCTCTGGGCAGATGTCCACACACACCTCAAAGGCATGGCCCCCACGGGGCATCCTGGCTGTCCCCCTCCCCCACACTTATGTTTTTTTTGGGGGAGGGGCCTCCCCATGACCCCAGGGCTCCCCTAAGGAGTGGAGGAACCTAAGTATTTCTGGGATCAGCCAGGTTTCCAGGGTAGCCCACAGCAACTAGTGGTCCCCTGGGGCCCCAGGCTCCTCCTCTGTAAGGCGAGCTCCACTGTGTGGTCTCACTCAGGAACATGTGCCCAGCCCCAGCTGCGGCACACCAGGCCAGGGCACAAGGACACTGACGGGTGGACACGGGCAGCACCCCCAGGATGTGCTTGGCTCTGGACCTGGGTAGCAGAGCCTCAAGGCTGCCAGCAGCTACAGCCTACATTGCGGAGGCAGCGAGCTGTTCCAGGGGTGCGGGGCAGCTGGAAAGGGGTCAGACCCCAGGGGGACCCCGACACCCAGGGGAGGCCTGTGCAGAATGGCCAGGCAGGGACATGGCACTGGGGGGAAGGGCGCTGAGCCGGGGAGGGGTGCTGAGCCAGGTTGGGGGGGCCTCCTCTCCAGAGCATGTGAAGGGCCCCGCTGCCGGTCCCTCCTGTGGCCTCTCTCCCCTGGCCGCCTCTGGCCACACGGGAGGCCCCAGGCCCCGCCCCGCTGAGGCGCCCGCTGCCATATAAGGCTGTCTCTGGCGCTGTCCCTCTGCGCTCCCAGCAGCGCCCGCTAGCCCGGGCTCTTGGTGGCGAAGGTCAGGTAACCGGTGTGGCCCACGGCCTCCTTCATGGGTGTGCCGCTGCGGAAGGGGCCGGGCTCGGGGCCGGGCCGGGCGCCCAGGTCGGCGGGCGGCAGGCTGACTGTGCGCACGTTGTACACCTGTGGGAGCACCTCCAGGGTGCTCAGCTCCGAGAAGCCACGGGCCGCCAGCGCCTGGCACGTGCGCTGCACCTGCTCGATGCACGGCGAGAAGGAGCAGAAGCGGCCACCTGCAGGGGCGGGTGGGGGTCAGAGGGCGGCGGGGACATGGCCAGGACCCCTGGAGCCCATGGGGTGAGGGCTGCTGGCAGGAAGACCCCTCTCCCGGTAGAGAAACCCCATCGTGAGAACCAGGCCGCTGGCAGCGTGCGGGGGGGACGGGACGGACCCCCCAGGCCCCGCCCACAGCACCCCGCGGCCATCTGGGACAGGGGAGGGCCGAGGGCGCCGGGCCTGAGGGGCAGCTCTAAAAATACAGCGCAGCGGGCCGGGGCTCCCGGGCGCGGGGGCGGCTGCTGTCACAGGAAATCAGAGGCTGTTGCCGCCGCTTCTGGGAACAAGGAGGCGCTCGGCACTCTGCGGGGCGGGGGCCGACGAGGGGGGCGCAGTGCTGTCGCCGTGGGCACAGCAGCCCCGGCCTGTCCAGGGCGCAGCCCTCCGCGCCATCACAGGAACAGGACTGCGGAAAGCGCCAGCGCCGAGGGGCCGGGCGGGGACAGCAGGCTGGGCCACCCACAGGCAGCCTGAGGGAGGAGCCCCGTGATCCCGCAGGACGCGGCCACCAGGAGGGGCGGAGGGGCCTCCACACGCGGAAGCGGGGAGACCAGGGCGGGACCCAAGGCCACCGCCTTGCTGCGGGCTCTGGGCCGCCCCCCCAGCTGCCTCTCCCAGCGGCCCCTCCGGGCAGGGAGGGGGAGGGGCAGGCGGCTCCCAGAGGCTCCTTCTCCAGAAAAGGGAAAAACCGCCGCCCGGGCGGCCACTCCTGGCCGGGGGCCGAGCTCCCCACCTCCGCAGCATCTTCCCTAAAAGGGGCTGCAGCGCCGGGCCGGGCCCTGCGGGGGAGGGGCGGCTCCAGGGCCTGCTGGGCAGGGAAGACCCAGAAGGGGGGGCCTGGCCCCTGCGACCTCTGACCTCCTCTGACCTCTCCCTGGAGGTGGGGCTGCCACATGCCCCAGGGGCCTCAGGCATTTGGCACCTCCAAGAGGGGCAGCAGCCCCACCCCTGGAGCTGTGGGGCCCAGGTGGCCTCGGACCCCAGCACAGCCTCCAGGGCCAACTCACCTTCAACCTTGAGGGCGTCCCAGGCGTGGCCCACGGCCTCCCACGGCGAGGGGATGTCCAAGAAGACGGCGTCGGCCACGTGGCTCACGCCGAAGCCGCTGCGGCACACGTCAAGGCAGCGCACGGTCACCCAGCGGCCCAGCTGGTGCTCCTGGAACTCCTGCCGCGCCTTCTCCGCCCGCTGCTGGTGGAACTCCACCGTGTGCAGGTGGCCCGTGGGCGCGACGGTGCGGATGATGGCGTGGGACACGGAGCCGCTGCCGGTGCCTGCGGGATGGCACAGGGTCACTGGGGGTCTGGGACAGCCTCAGATGTCTGCCACGGTGCAGGCAGGGCCGAGGGTGGCGAGTGGTCGCTGCCAAGGCTGCAGACAGGGGTCCAGGGGGTCCAGGACCACCTGGGACCGCGCAAGTGGTGCAAGGCAGACGGCGAGGCCTGGGCGTCCGCAGCCCAAGTGCCATCCCTCGGTCCCATCTCCACGCACCCACGCCCATCCTGGCTTCCCACATGGGTCAGTCCCGCCTTGAATCCAGCCCTGTTCACAGCCTTGCCCACCCTCATGGCCACAGGGCCCAGTGACCAGCTGCCCCCACCTCCCCGTCTCCGGCTTTCCTCTCACTGCTGGGAACAGCTCCTCCCTGCCTGACCTCCAGGACCTGCTCCCCCGCCCTGGTGACCTCAGCCGGCCTGGGCTCTCTACTCCCCCCACGCTAGCTCCCTCCGCTCCTACAGTACACTCACACGGCTAACCTTAGCAGCGTGGCGCTAACCAGGCCAGCCCTGCATGGGGTCGAGCCCCATCCACACCCTGCCAAGACTGTCCCACCCAGAAAATGTCAGCCAACGCTCGGGCCAAACTCCTCTCCTGCCACGCTTGCTCCATCCGGATCCACGCCCGGCCCCTTCCGAGCTCCCCAGGAGCCGACAACTGCCCCACCTGCCAGGGCCCTGCCTGCCCCCATCGATCTGGCTTCAGCAGAGCCCCAGGCCGGGCCTCTCCTCTCCGCACAGCCCACCGTGCTCCCGAGAGCCCCCCGACTGCATCGCCTGCTCCTCAGCCCTGGCCCACTCCACTCCTGCCTCGCTTCTGCCCTCACCCCAGGGCCTTTGCATGGCCCTTCCCTCAGCTCGAGGTTGGCATCTCCTTCTCACCAGAAGGTCTCTAGAGGGACCCTCTCCTGAGTTATTCAAACGCATAGCCCTGTCTTCCCACTCTACCCTCCACGAGGATAGGAATCTGGCCTGCCCACCCACTGCGCCATCTCCAGCTCCGGGAAGCTGAGGGACCCGGGGCACTGGCCGCAGGCTGCACATGGCATAGGCAGAGCTGGCTCTGAGTCCTGCTCTGCCCCTCAACCCCAGCATCCTATATCCCCTCGTGCTGAGCACGGTCAGCCTCTGCCTAGGCCCCACCCTCCCTCTGACCCAGAACCCGTGGTCTGCACCTGACTCTTCACATTTCAAAGAGCTGAGCCAGGCCCTGGGACTGTCCTAACATCCACAAGGAGAAACTGGGGCCCAGGAGGGTCGGGCGGCCTGAGGCCTCCCAGAAGGTTGGCAGCAGCGATGCTGGGACTCCACAAGGGCAAGCTGGGAGTCTAGGCGCACCTGGGGCCCGTCTTGGCGAGAGCCCCGGGGACCCAGGGTGGCCTTGGCACCTCTGTGTGAGTGGGGGTGGGAAAAAGCTGGCCTTCGGGTGCGTCCACCTGCACCCCAGGCCCGGGGCTCAGCCACAGCTGTGCACACCTGGGCTGCAGGTGAAGCCCCAGCTTGGACGTTCATGGGCAGGCTCCCTGCCCTGTGATCACCTTGAAGCAGCCCTGGTTCCCCTCAAGGGAGGGGCAACTCTCACCTGGCACTGGGCTGGGGTTCGCTGCCACCAGGGATTGCCCGGCCAGGTGCCCTTGCCCCTCCTTCAGCCCAGGGACCAGTGATGGGTGGTCAGCACCTCCATCAGTGCCAGGCGCCCATCTAGCCCCACCATCAAAGCCCAGGGGTCTACCACCGGGGCCACCCCCTGTCCCCTCTTCCTTGGATCCTAATGGTTTCCCTGCACCTGCTCACACTCCCACAGCCAACTCCCCAGAAAGCTCCTGTTAAGAGAGAACCCAGGCCATGTTGCCTCCTCACAGGTACTGAGATTAAGAGCTGTCCTACACCGACCTTGTGGCCACTTCCTGTAGCACCAAAAACATGCCCTTCCTGGGTACCTGCTGTGAGTCTCCTGGAACGCTTTCTCCAGGTATCCACAGGGCTTGCTCCCTTGTCACTTCCAGTCTTTAATCGAATGTCACTTTCCAAACAGGGCCAACCCAGGCCGTCCTATTTAAAATCACACCACCCACCCACCTTATCTTGCTTCACTTTTCTCCACAGACCTTCAGCTGTATCTTTGACTTGTCCTGTTTCCTATCTGTCTCTCCCAACTAGACTATCAGTCCTGCAAGTGCAGGTCTTGCCCCAGTGGTCCTGGTAAAGTTATGCCTCATCCAGACCTGTTTCCCCAAGTTCAAAGTAAAACCAAAATCAGAGCCACCTGAGACCAGAGACAAAGGGCAGAAGCAGAGTGACCAGGCCTGTCTGCCGCAAGGCAGGCTGGAGGCTGTGTGGCCACTGGGCCTGACCGCCACTCAATTCCATCTCAACCTCAGGACGGAGGCAGCCTGAAGAACTCACCGGATTCACAGACCACTGAGCCGGGCCGCAGCTCCAGCATCATGGTGAGCAGCGCGATGTCGGTGGAGTAGAGGATCTGGGTGCGGTGCGGCAGGTTCAGCGTCCAGAGCTCTGGGGTGGGATGCAGCACGTACACCCAGCCGCCTCGGCCGCAGGTCACCTTGGAGCCGAAGGGGCGGCCGATGAGGTCGACTGAGTGCCGCAGGACGCCGTGCCGGGTCTGGGTCTGCGCCCCACGCTGTACACGCACGGCCACCATCGCACCATGGCCCAGAGACAGGATGGCCGTGTCGCCCTCCTTGATCAGCTCCTCATAGGCCACGAAGCTCATGGTGCTGCAGTCTGGCAGGTGCCAGGGGCCTGGGGAAGGGCGTATGTGGGCATGAGCGGGGAGGGGCCTGGGAGGCAGGAGGTGGAACTGGGGCTGTGAGCCGTGGGGGTGGGGTGGCTCAGCCCCTGCCCCTGCCCCACAGACTGCCACTTCCAGTCACCAGGGCCGCACTCTCGCCTTTCTGGTCTGGGCCAAGAGCGCAAATCACAGATGGAAAGACTGCAATGGCAGAGGGCGGATCCAAGAATCCCCACGAAGTAAGATCCCTGTCATCCCACTTCCCCCAGGAGCCTGGCGCCAATCCCCTAGGCTGTGAGATGAGAAGGTGGCTTTTGGGAGGTATCCACCAGCGGGGGGGCACAGACACCCTCCCCATCTCCCCCAATGCGGGCTTCTCGGTGGGCGGGTGGCAGCAAGACTCGGGAGCAGTCCGTGAACGTAAACAGTGGCCCCGCCGCGGCCGAGGCAGGGAGGTGGGCCCGGCCGGCCAAAGGAGGCGGCAGGGGCAGCGCAGGGCCCGCCCGGGAAGGCCTGGGCGACGCGCCGCCGGGGACGCCCCCTCCCGCCGCCCCCGCGCGGTCTCACCCGCCGAGCCGCGCCGGCTCCGGCTCGCGTTGACGCCACACGTGGCTCCAGCCCCGTCGCGCCAGCACTTCCGGTTCCGGGCCCCCGCGCGGCGCCCGTTGATGACGTCGCCTCGCCCCGCCCTCCGGGCTGTGGCTCCCGGCGCCGCGTCCTCCCGGCGCCTGGTTTCCTCATAGGAACCCTGTTTATACGGGTTCCCTGCCAACGACACTGGGAGACAGAGGACAGATGAAAACCCCGCGGTCCCCTCAGCCGGCGGCCGGCGCCGTCCTGGGGGCTTGTTGCTCGTCGTCTCTGTGGACGCTCTGTCCTCTGAGCACCGTGGCCGGCCCCCGGGGCCGATTCTTGGGAACTCAATGGCAGGGCAGAGGGGCGTCCCGGAAGGCTTTGGCGATGGTGGTCTGGGAAGATCTGCGGAAGTGGCCTTAGGCACAGGCCCTGCCGCCCCCTGCCCTGCCTCCTTGGCAGGAGCACAGTCTTTCAAGTGCAGAAGCTGCTTCAAGGAGTGGAAAGGGGTCCTGTGTCCCCTGCTGGAGCCCAGGGTGCCACAAGAGCTCAGTGAGCTGGGCACACTTTGCGGCCTGGTGTGGACAAGGACAGGAGTCTGAGCAGGGGACTGGAGGGACGGGGCAGAAAAGGGAAGTGGGAGCAGTGTTTGTCTCAGCTGAGCTGGGGGCAGGGAAAGGGACTGGCTTCCTTCAGCCCTCAGTTCACTGCAACAGGGCACGTCCCGTTAGCCCCGGGAGCCAGGGGCCTGTGGCTTAGCCTGGGCCTGAACCCAGGGCCTCTCGCCCCTAGAAATGGCCTGGGAACAACCCCTGTCCAAGTGGAGGCATCCAGGCCCCGGCAGAGCTGCTCCTGGGGCAGTCTGAACCCTCCTTCCTCTGGGACCAGATCCTTGCCCTGTGGGGCCCGTCGTGGAAACCTGGGGGCCTGACCTCAGACCCCTCCATGCCCCTGCCTGGCAGAGGAGGGACTTTGGTGGCCTCCCTCCCTCTCTCTGGGGTCACGGCAGCCTCCTGCCTCCAGCCAGCCCAGTTCCACGTCTCCCCAACCTTTGCTCTGACTTGACTTGACTTTGCTCATTTATGATGTCACCCCTGAGTCAGCCTAATTGCTCCCCTGGGTGATCTGGCTTTCCACCTCTCCTGGAAGTTCCTCTTTCCAGCCTCTCAGCAGTGGTGAGGAGTTGAGGCTGGGCACCTGTGAAGAGGCCGAGTTAGCATGTTGTCTCAACTTCCCACTAGCCTCCCTGACCATGACTGGCTGGCCAGAACCTCGGGGCCCCTTCCTCCAGGCAGCCTTCCCAGAGCTGTCTGTCTACTCCATCTCAAGCAGCAGGGGCCTACCCCAGGCTCCAACTGATTCCCAGGCAGGGCTCACTCCTTGCCCAGGGCAGCTCCAGGAGCATTTGTATATGGGGGTCCCCTAACAAGATCTAGTGCTATATATGCCCAGCTAAGTGTCCTCTCACTGAGTCCTCACCACAGTCCCATGAGGGAAGGACACTTTTACAGATGGGAGAGCAGAAACTCAGGCTAAGTAACTTGCTACAGATCACACCAAAGTGGGATTTTTTTTTTTAATAGGAGGTACTGGGGAAGGAACCCGGGACTTCATACGTGGGAAGCAGGCACCCAACCACTGAGCTACATCCGCTCCCTGGGATTAGTTTTTGAAGCCAGTAAATCTGGCTTCACAGAACCAAGAGCAGACTTGAAGAAAGGTGGGCTCAGGCAGGAGGCCCTGGAGAGGCGGGTCAGGTCACCCTAGAGGGCTCTACAGAGCCCAGGGACTGGGGTGTCGGGGGAAGCAATGCCCATCCCCTACCCACCAGCTGCAGTCCAGGGACGGCCTCCTGGGACCTGGGGGCCTGGCCCCTGCCCACCCCACCTAGACCCTGCCCCATGGAGCTGGACTATGGTTTGTGGATGAAAGCTGGGGAGTCCTTTTGAGGTACCCTGCAGTTTCCCCTCCCATCTCCACCCTCCTTCACCCCGCCCAGTGGTGAAAGTGAAGCCAAGTGTGATTTCTGAGGAAGCTACACCATAAACCAGCCCTGGTGAGATCATGGCTCTAGGCTCCGGGACGCCGCCAGACTGGCTCCTGTGGGCCCTGCGGAAGGGGCGGGGGGCGGTCCACAGATTCGTACCAGGTCCCCTTGGAGTCACCGTTCTTCTGGCTGGGCCCTGCCCTGGCTCCCTGCTCTGGGGACCACTGAGACTCCCAAGCCAACCCTGCCTGGTGCAGAGGGAGGCCCAGCACCCTGATGTTTGGGCCCAAGAGCCTCAAAGACCCCCTTTCCCGTGCTGGCCCTGTTCCCAAGTTCCTTGTGCTGCTTCCCCATCCCAGCTGCCTGCCTGCTCCATGCTGTCTGTCCATCCAGCTCAGGCTTGGGGCCCCTAGGGCTGCCTGTGCCTGGTGAGCCCAGGGCTGGGCATGTGGCACAGTCCAGGCACAAGTCAACCAACTTCTCTGCAAAAATGGGGTAAAAATGCCTACTCAGGAGGCTGAGGAGGGCTGGAGCTGCCAGCCAGAAGCAGTCCTCAGCGCTCGGGCCCACCAGACCCCCACCCTCCCACCCGACCTTGCCATACAAGGAGGCAGGCAGGAAGGCCCTTTCTCCCTGGGGGGCCCGGGGGAGGTTTCCAGTGCTGCCTGGCCCCCTGCGGTCTGAAAGCCCAGTGGCCTCCAGGGGCCACAGCTCTTGTTTCTAGAAACAGAAACTTGAGCCCATCAGGCCTTGGTGGTGGGGGCAGGAGGGGCAGCTGCAAATGTTTCTAAAATCGGGGGAGGGGCAGCAGTGGGTGGG
Source organism: Cabassous unicinctus (assembly GCA_029593785.1). NCBI lineage: Eukaryota > Metazoa > Chordata > Mammalia > Cingulata > Chlamyphoridae > Cabassous > Cabassous unicinctus. The sequence goes on along the minus strand of JAQZBX010054057.1, from coordinate 7,714 downwards.
GGCACAGGGCACAGGGACTCCAGGCTTAAGGGACACCTGCTCTCTGGCCAGTGGTGCCCTGTGCCTTTTTTAGATTGCTTTGCTTTACTAGTCTAAGAAGAGGCGAGGGGGTAGACGGGAAAGGACGGGCGGCCCCTCTGCAGTAAGTCCCCGCATGGTCTGGTGGGCCCCCCTCCCCAGCACCTGGATGTGGCAGTGCTCACTGTGCAGTTGGAGAGGGAATTTTGCCTAAATGCACACATGTGAGAGTTCTTTTTGCTTTATTCACTTAGCAACACATCATGGACATTTCTCCCACAAGCTCCAACTTGTTCTTTTTACTAGCTGCATACCATTCCCCAGGAGGGGGCTGCTTCCACTCCCCACGGGAAGGGCGCCCTGGTTAGTTCCAGGTCACCGTTGTCCCCCCACCTCGCTTCTCTCTCTCCCTCTACCTGGGGAGGGAACTGAGACTGTCTTTTCTATGAGCCGAATTCCTAGAAGTGGGAATACTGGGTCACGGAGTACATTTTAAATTTTAATAGATTCTGCCAAATCACTTTCCAAAAAGCATGGAAGGAGTCACAGTCGCAGGCGGCCAGCGCTGGCGGCTGTCGATCATCTATGTTTCCGCTGCGCGCGGGGGGCGGGAAGGGGAAGGTGTACGGCCCCTGTTTTCATCCCATCATCCAGGTTGTTAGTGAGACTTTACAACTTCGCACCTATTTGTTGTTTATTAGCTTTTCCTTTCCCTCCGTCTTGTCGAGAATCTCTGGGGACCGTCCTTCGGGGTGGGGGTTGGGAGGTGGAGGAGGGAGCTGAGCCTGTCGCCAGCGGCGCCGGGGGTGGGGTCCGAGACTGTGGGGGGCTTCGTGATGGGCAGCTGCCTCTCAGGGCCACCCTCTCCCCGCAGCTGTCCTGGGAGCGGCCGGGCCCGAGGGTCTCGAGTTCGAAGCCCCGCGACTCGCCCAAGGTCAAGGCGCTGCGGGCGCTGCGGGTCTGGGCCGCAGCCAGACTGCGCCTCCCGCGCGCCTTCCCTCCGCGCCCGGGGCACCTTGAGGAAGGTCGGCGGCTCCGCCAGCTCCGACGCGCGCAGGGACTGCGGTACCTGCCGCGGTGCCCCGGGCGCTGTCGTCGGAGCCTGGCAGCGGCCACTTCGGAAACTGCCGGGACAGGGGAGGGCAGGAGCCGGCTGCGGAGGAGCCGAGTGTCCCCAAGTGCCCGGTGGCTCTCGGGCCTCCGCTTCCCGCCCGGAGGCGGAGGGGGTGTCCGGGATGTCCAAGGCCCTGGGGTTCCGTTTAGGGGTCGTGGGCGGGCGCCAGGCGGAGGCGGCGGGCGGCGCGGGGTCTCGGCCAGGAGACGACCCGGGTGGGCGGCCGGCGGGGGTCGGGGGCTGCGGGCGGCGGACAAAGCGGAGGCACCACCCCGCGGCGCGAGCCAATGGAATGAATGGGCTATAAATAGCGGCCAATGGGCGGCCCGCGTGGAGCCCTTTAAGAGCCGCGGGAGCGCGGAGCGGCGGCTGTTCTGCGCCGCGCCCGGAGCCGCCGACCCGCCAGCGAGGAGCGCCCCCGCCCCGGCCGCCGAGTGAGTGGGCCCAGGGCCCGGGTCGGCGAGGGCCTGGGCGGGGGCGGGGGCGCGGGCGCCGCACGCCGGGGGGCGCGGGGGCGCGCCGGGAGGTCGCGCGCGCGGGGGCGCGGGGGCGCGGGGCCTGGGCTGCGCGCGCGCCCCGGCCCCCCGGCCCTGCGGACCCCGCTGATCTCGGCCGCGTCCCGGGGGGCGGGTGGGGCGGGGATGGCGGGGCCCGGGACGGTCCGCAGGCCCTCGGAGGCCGGGTGCGCCGGGTCCCCGCTGACCGCGCGTCTCCCCGCAGCCCGCCGCCGCCATGCCCTTCTCCAACAGCCACAACACGCAGAAGCTGCGCTTCCCGGCCGAGGACGAGTTCCCCGACCTGAGCGGCCACAACAACCACATGGCCAAGGTGCTGACCCCCGAGCTGTACGCCGAGCTGCGCGCCAAGTGCACGCCGAGCGGCTTCTCGCTGGACGACTGCATCCAGACCGGCGTGGACAACCCGGGTACGCGCACCCCCGCCCGGGGCCGGGTCTCGGTGCCCCGGCCAGGGAGCCTCCACCCGGCGCAGGGTCCCGGCACGCCCTCCACAGGACACCCCCCGGCGGTGTCCTCGCGCCCCCCACCCCCGGACTCCCCCGGCGCAGGGTCCCGGCAGGGGATGCGCCCCTCCTCGCCGCGCAGCCGCAGGGTCCCGCTCCGCGGTCGCGCTGGCCTGCAGTGACGTCACCGTCCCCGTTCCGCGCCCCCCCAGGCCACCCGTACATCATGACCGTGGGCTGCGTGGCGGGCGACGAGGAGTCCTACGACGTGTTCAGCGACCTCTTCGACCCCATCATCGAGGACCGGCACGGGGGCTACAAGCCCTGCGACGAGCACAAGACCGACTTGAACCCCGACAACCTGCAGGTGCGGGCGGGCGGCGGGCCGGGCCGGGCCGGGGCGGGGCGGGGCGGGGGGCCCGGGCGCTCACCCCCGCCCCGCCTCCAGGGCGGCGACGACCTGGACCCCAACTACGTGCTGAGCTCGCGGGTGCGCACCGGCCGCAGTATCCGCGGCTTCTGCCTCCCGCCGCACTGCAGCCGCGGGGAGCGCCGCGCCATCGAGAAGCTGGCGGTGGAAGGTAGGCGCCGCGGAAGGTGGGGCCCGGGGGTCGGCCGCTCGGGCCCCCGCCCCGGCTTGTTTACAGTCACCCGAGCCGCCGCGCCGGGTCCGGTTTCCCCGAGGGCGGGCAGACCTGGGGGCCCAGAGAGGGCGGGCGCTGGCCGAGGTCACACCGCCTCGACCTCCGACCGGACGCCATAAAATTGGGGGGCAGCCCGTGCTGCTGGGGAGAGCGGCTGCCCCCTGACTGCGCCCCCCGCAGCCCTGTCGAGCCTGGACGGCGACCTGGCCGGCAGGTACTACGCGCTCAAGAGCATGACCGAGGCCGAGCAGCAGCAGCTCATCGATGACCACTTCCTCTTCGACAAGCCCGTGTCGCCCCTGCTGCTGGCCTCGGGCATGGCCCGCGACTGGCCCGACGCCCGCGGCATATGGTGCGCGCTGCCCCATTCCCCGCAGAGGGCGGGCGCCCTGCCCCCCTCCTTTGGCTGCCCTTCCCCGCAGGGTGGGGCCCACCTAGGCGGAGGGGGTGGTCAGGTACCTTCCAGGGCTCCTTGCAGGTGACCTTGGCTGCGCAGGTGCGGAGCCACTCCCTCCCTCCTCCCTCCTGGGCCTCACCCTCCTCCGTTGCCCTCCTGGGAGCTGGAGCCTCTTGTTTTCTCTCCTTTCTCACCCCTCCCTCCCTCCGCCGGGACTCTGCCAGGTGCTGGGTGACGCAGAAGCTTCTTGAGCCAGGGAAGGGGGGAGGGGAAGGCTTCCAGCCTCGTATCCCCCTGTCTGCAGGGCCAGCTTGAGGGCCCAGCCTCAGCTTCCCCTGCCCCGCCCCCTGAGGGGGAGACCCTGGCGCAGAGAGGGAGGCAAAGCGCCCAAGACCCCAAGACCACACAGACCTTTGTGCCCACTCCAAGGTGTCCCTGCGTGCTGGGGATGGGGTCTTGGGAAGAGACCACGCTTCTGGGTACAGCTGGAATTGCCGCCTCAGGGAATTGAGGGTCCCCTGGTCTGGAGGGGGCACCTGGGGGATGTGTAGGGATTTTTCTGGATGTGATGTGAGGCCAGACTGGCCTGCTCCCTCCAGGCACAATGACAACAAGACCTTCCTGGTGTGGGTCAACGAGGAGGACCACCTGCGGGTCATCTCTATGCAGAAGGGGGGCAACATGAAGGAGGTCTTCACCCGCTTCTGCAACGGCCTCACCCAGGTGCTGCCCCGGGGACTCGTCAGTGCCAGGAGGGGCAAGGCTGGGCCCCAGAGCCCGTCCCCAGGGGAGCCTGGGCCTCACAGCCCCCTGAGCATCCAGCCAGGGGTACCCGAGGGTTACCCGAGGGGGGGCTCGGCCTGGTCGCCCCTCTCATGCCCTTCTCTGACTCCAGATTGAAACGCTTTTCAAGTCTAAGAACTACGAGTTCATGTGGAACCCTCACCTGGGGTACATCCTCACCTGCCCATCCAACCTGGGCACAGGGCTGCGTGCAGGTGTGCACATCAAGCTGCCCCACCTGGGCAAGCACGAGAAGTTCTCCGAGGTGCTCAAACGGCTGCGGCTTCAGAAGCGAGGCACAGGTGAGGTGGGACTGCAGACCCGCGGCAGGCAGGCCCTCTGTGCTGGGGCACCTCCCCCGCCCCCCGCCTGGCCCCCCACTTCCTCCGGATGACCTGACCTCCTCCCCAGGGGGCGTGGACACGGCTGCCGTGGGCGGGGTCTTCGACGTCTCCAACGCGGACCGCCTGGGCTTCTCGGAGGTGGAGCTGGTGCAGATGGTGGTGGACGGAGTGAAGCTGCTCATCGAGATGGAGCAGCGGCTGGAGCAGGGCCAGGCCATCGACGACCTGGTGCCCGCCCAGAAGTGAGGCCCGGCCGCGGCCCCCAGCCCCACTGCTTCCTAACTTATTGCCTGGCAGCGCCCGCCGCCCGGCGGTGAGCCCTTAGCCTCGCTGTAGAGACTTCCGTCGCCCATGGTAGAGTTTATTTTTTTGATGGCTAAGATGTTGCTGATGCTGAAATAAACTAGGTGTTTGGCCTGCATGTGTCTCTGAGTGGGGCCTCCCTGTCTGCAGGGGCGGCCTGGGGTCCCGCTGTCCAGAGTCTGCCTCTGCTTTCCAGGAGATGGGACGGGAGCCCGGGGCCGTCGGCTCTGGTCCACCCCATCCCCTTCCCTGTGGGGTCTGGGGCACTGGTGGGCAGGGACCTCTGGGGAGGGGGAGCAGCTACAGGGCACAGAGCCAGGACAAGAGCACCTGAGAGTACTTTCCTCAGCTCTGCCCTGCAGGGTGGGGAAAGGCATCCAGTTCCTGGGCTCCTGGCCCCCACCCCCCTACACAGCCCTGTCCCTACTCCTGTTCCCCTGCACCCCCTTCCTTCCCTGCTGCCAGCCTCAGCCACAACCCCAGGCCCAGCCCTTCAGCCCCTTCCAGGCACCTGCCACCCCAGGGTTCTTTCTGGAATCTCCTCTCCAGGGCCTTTCCAGTGCACAAGCCCCTCGGCCTCCAGTGGGGGGTCCTCCGTGGTAGGGGCCTGGCCCAGCAGCAGGGGCACGGAGCTGCTCAGAGGCCCCATCTTCCTGGTCCCTGCTGGCACCACCCCTCCCACGGCTGTCCAGGCATCCCAAAGTGCTCAGCCAGGGCTTGGGGAGAGGCCAGCTGGACGGAAGTGGGGGGCTGGTTCCTCCCCACCATAGTTGTACAGATGCAGTCTGTGCTGCCAACGGCTGGCCGGAGCCTTCTTTTCCCTGACCCCCAGATCTGGGGGCCACCCTGCAACTGGGGGGAGGGAAGCCAGGCATGGCTTGTGTGCCCACTAGCTCCTGGGTCAGACCCCCCAGGAGCAAGGAGGGAGGGCAGCAGAGTAGGGTGGAATCCTCACCACTGAAGGTTCTCATTTCCTGGGATGAGAGGGACGATGGGTCAACCTCTGGGCCCCCAGACTGCAGGACAAAGCACAGGTGGCAGGAGGTGTGGGTGTCCCATCTGCTTCAGTGGCCAGACTTGGACTGGGGGTGTTGGAGAGGGCTCTGAGGAGAGGGTAGGTCTGGGCACAGTAGGGCAAGGCCCCTGGTGCCAAAGGTTGGGGTGGGGAGGGGGCTCTGCATCTGCCTTGCCCTTTTGCCTGTAGAGACCGAGGCCAGGGTGCCCAACGGGCAGGGCTGGAGACATCCAGGTTGTCCCGGCCTGTGGGGTCTGCGCTGGGTCAGACGGTGCTTTGTAGACTAGAATCTGATGATGAATCCACTTGATCACAGGCAACCAGGGCTCGGGAAAGGCCTGGGGCTGCAGCAGGGCGCTGGAGGGCAGGGGCAGGAGGGAGCGCTGTCCTCCTGCAGTGGCGCTCTGGCCCCAGGGGAAGCCCCCCCCAGCCAATCCTGGAGCCACCACCTGGCCTGTACACACCACATGACACGGTGCCAGGAGCACCCGCAGAGCTCAGCAGATGCAGACCAGAGACCCTGAGGAGGGCGCCACGGGAGCCAGTGAAGGGGGGGTCCTCCGGGTGGAGGAGCCTGATCACGCAGGCCCCCTACACCTTTTGAGGGTGTTGCTCACATCCCCTTCCCATGTGCCTGGACTGTCCTCGGAACCACCTCCCCCCCACCAGGTGGGCCAGTCCAGGCTAGGCCAGTGGCAGAGCAGCCCAGGAGACCTGGCCTGCAGTGCTCGCAGCCCTGTGCCCCAGCTGAGCCGCTGCTTCACTCCTGGGCCCCCCTCGCCTCACTTAGGTGGTAAGCTGCTGAATTCTTTGGGGGACCAGGGAGGGCTCTGTCCACACTCCCCTCAGGAGGCGAACTCCCTTTTTTGATTGCCTAACTATTCCACAGAAAAGTCTACATGGCTTCTCTTTCCAAGCTCTCTGGACCATGGATTCCAGAGACCCATTTCCAGAAGATCATGGTCAAACATGGGAAATCTAGGCTGGTAAGGGTGCAAGGACACACATTCACTGGTTTCCTGTCTTGGCTGGAGCAATACCAAGTCACAAACAGCAGCCGTACCTGCCACCCGTGACTTCACGTCCAGGACAACTGCAGCACTGTCGGCTGGGGGTCTGTCCTGACGAGCATTCCTGCCCTCCACCCTGGCTTGTGTCAACCAAAAATGCCTCGGCATTGCCCAGTGCTGCCCTTCCCCTTTGAGAACCACTCCCTCCAGAAATGGGAAGCCATGATCACTTCTAATGGGGGAAACTGACCACGCCTGCCAACAGCAGCAGCCTGGCTGGGGAGCTGTGTTCCTCCAATGGGTCCCCTGCAGACAACGGCGTGTGAAGAGTTGGTGAGATGCTGAACTGCTAAAAAAGTTGAAGTGTGAAAGCAGGATCCCCCTGCACTCTGAGATCCCCCCAGAGTATCCATGGAAAAGAGACCCAAAGAACAGTAGTTAGCTGTGGTTGGTGGGGAAACATGTGATTCCCTTCTTTATTTTCCAGGTTTTCTACTGTGAACATGTATTACTTATATAAGCCACATACACACAAAGTTTTTTAAAAAGATAAAAGCATAGCCAGGAAGGAAGTCCCTCCCACAGATGGTGGGAGCTCAAGGCCATCAGTGAGACCACCCAACTCCAAGCCCCAGACTCTGCACTGCTCTTGGCTTCTAAGAACATAAAACCTGCTTCTCTGAGCAGCAGCTTAAAAGGCAGGAATCGCCTGGTGGGCGCCTCCTTCCGCATTTCTATTTTTGAACCAACCTGGTACTTAGCAAAGCTTTTCTGAAGCACCCTGGGGGGAGGGAGGGCTGTACACTGTACTCATGTGGATTCTATGTTAATTTCTTTTTCTTCAGGTTAGAAAAGGAAATCTTTTGATTGGCAAGAAGTCATCTTTCTGGATGTGAGCAGGTGACAGCATTTCAGTTTAGAGAAGTGAAGCATAAAGTGTCTTTATTTAGAACTGCTGAGACATAAGGCTTTTTACATGTGGATTGCCGACAAAAATACCAGTTTCTGAATCTGGCTGGAGTCTGTCTACAGGGATGCACTTGAAGTGAAAAAAAACTTTCCTTGATTTCAGAAGTCCTGACCTTCCCAACCTGCTCAGGGTTGGGGACTTAAAAAAATGTAAAG
>JAQZBX010054056.1:0-18737 GCA_029593785.1 Cabassous unicinctus | reverse complement strand
TCTACTCCTCTTTATCTCTCCAAGTTTTTCGAACAGGCAGCATATATTTAATGTGTCCAAAACACTTCTCTCAGCTCCCTGTTCCACTGTGGATTGGCTTGCTATCTATCCAATACAATCTTTCTCTAGTCTGCTCTTCTGAAATATTAAGGTTGATAAGCTACAAAATACCTTTTCCAGACTTTCTTGCATTCAGTTTCCCTATATGATTTAAATTCTGCCAATCAGTTATACTTATGCAAGTCAAGGTGAGGCCATACTGGAGTATGGGTTCTTAGTCCAATACTTATAAGAAGAGGAGAGGAGACAGTCAGGGGAGAAACCCATGTGAAGATGGAGGCAGGAACTACAGCTATAGGCCATCAATTGCCAGGGACTGCCAGGAGTCACCAGAAGTTAGAAAGAGGCAAGGAAGCAAGGAAGGTGTGTTAGGGATGGTTTTCCAGAGAAACAGAACCAACAGGATGTGTGTGTGTGTGTGTGTGTGTGTGTGTGCATGTATTAACAGATTTATTATTAAGGACTGGCTCACACGAAGGTGGGGATTGCCAAGTCCAAATTCTGTGGGGTAGACTGCATGTTGGAAACGCTGATGAAAGTGACATTGAATTCCCTTGAAAGAATCTGTCTGGCTTAAGTTGAAACAGTAATTCTTTTTCACTACTGAAATCCGTAGTTCTGGTTTTAAGACCTCCAACTGACTGAATGGAGAGACTCACCTCATTGCTGAGGGCAATCTATTTTGTTCATTGTAGATGCAATCAGCCATAGATGCAGTCAACTGACTATAGATGCAAATCCATGTATGAAATACCCTCACAATAAAAATCAGGCCAGAACTTGCTTGGCCAAACAACTGGACACCATAACCTAGCCAAGCTGACACATGAAATTAACCATCACAGGAGAATTCTTCCCTAGAGACTTCAGAGGGAGTGTGGTCCTGCTGAAGCATTGATTTCAGACTTCTGGCTCCCTGAACTGTGAGACAATATGTTTCTGTTATTTTAATCCACCCAATTTGAGGTACTCTACGATGGCAGCCCTCAGAAATGAATATGTCTCCTTCCTGCCCCTTTCGCTCTGCCACTTTAGAGGCCGTGGACAGGCCAGCACATATTTTTTTAAAGCATGAATCAGATAACAATTCTCCTGTTCAAAACACTGCTTTGCATTCATATCACGTTCTGAATGAAACCCAAGTTCCTTCACACAGCTAGCTCAGGATGCCTTCTCCACGTGGCCTCGCCTTGCGGGCTCTGCCACAGCTCACATCACCAAGCTGGAGCTCATCTCAGGAGCTTCGCAGTCGCTGCACCCTTGGCTTGAAACACCTCCCGGCCGATTTTGATGGTTCACGTTTCCACATCATTTAAGTGTCTGCTCAGGAAGAGCCTCAGGACCTGGCCCCCTTCACCATCTATCACCTTATTCTGCCCTATTTGTCTTCACCTATCACTACAGGAAATCGCGTGGTTATGTGGTTGCGCTTTGTTTATTCCTTCTTCTTCCCCACCAAGAACCCAGGCACCATCACGGCAGGCACTCTGTCTCCTGCTCAGGGCTCTGTCCCCAGCGCCCAGAGCACAACTCAGCACAGGAGCAACTTTCAATGACTATTTCCTGAACAAATGAATGGTGAATGAATGAATGACGATTTCAGCAGCCCAACTGAAAAAATAGATAATAATCTCCAGAAGTAAATGTCAGAATCAACCTCTCTCCTGACCGATAAACAGCCTCTGAAATACATGGTGAATATTGAAAAAATTATATCAGCTGCTATTTCGAACAATAAGGAGAAGGACAATATCCTGGGAATGATTCACATATTGTTGCAATGCTTTTTCTCTATGCCAATGGACATAGAGTGAGGAAAAAAAGTCATGTAGCATTTAGACCTCATGCACTTAAAAGAACTTTTAAAACTCACTGCAACAAAGAAAGAACTGGGGAAAGGAAAGAGGGTGGAACCCATACCAGAGTCTGGAAACAAGATTAAATGTATTTCATGAACTTCCAACTCTGGGGTTACAAGTAATGAATGGTAGAATGACTTGTAAAAACTGAAAGTTACAAAATGAATTTCTGACCCAAGAACATAGTCTGAATATATTGTGTTTGGCAAATGCTATGTGTATCAGCAGTGTCATAAAATAAGACATGATTTATGTCTCCCATCACCCTCAAAAGGTTTACACTAATAACTTTCACAAATGTTTTTGAAAAGAATTAGCTCTTGCATATTTCCCACTTGTGGCAGAACAGGTGAAATGAAATCCTCATCTTCCCTTTCTTCTACTCTCTTTTATCTGCTTCCTGCTTTTCTCTCTGATCTTTTTTTTATTTTTCTTTCCAATCCAACTAAAAAGGAGCTAGACTGCAAAATAACAGAAATCATAGTCAATGAAATAGAAGCATAGATAATAAGATTAAAAGGATACCATCTTGCCAATTTTAAGAATATTAATATTTTATGTATGTTACCCTTTATAATTTTCAAAACTCTTTAATATAAATCATCTCATTTCAAGTCTAATAACCCACTGGCTGCATGAAGTGGGCAGGGCAGTCATTATTTCCATTTTATAAAAGCAAAAAACCTAGTCATTGAAAGACATAATCATTGTTGTTCTGGAAAATAGGTATTTTATCATATACGAGCCTCTTGATCCTTTACTTGCTCATAAATGATATTTTTCTTTCTACTTCTATTTTCATAATATCAAATTTAAGTTAACAATCCTAATCCTACTGCTCCCCTTAGTAAGTCAGAAAATAAAGCATTATTATTTATTTCAGAAATAAAAAACGTTTCTTTTACAGAATGCATGGATTCTTTTAAGAAATGCATTGAACAAACTTTCAGTGAAAACCCATTTTTAAAACTTTAGCAACAAGCCCATTGACACAGCAGGGGCTTAAAGCATTATTGAGAGAATAATGAATGGATCAACACCCGACACCTTGACATCCAGCCCCCTGCCCAGCCCAGTAGGTGGGGCCAGCTCTACCCTGGAGCCATGCCTCATTCCTGGCTCCTCTCAATGCCAATTCCTATTCTAATATCTGCCCTGATTTCCATTCCTTTTTCCTAGTTTTCACTCTACCTGGTGCTCAAATGGACTTTGTGTTAGTTAGTTAGTTAGTTAGTTAAATGAAAAAATAATGCCCTGAACAACCACATATATATTCTTGGGTTTCCAAGGAAGCCCTGGCAAGTGGTACCGAGTAAACTCACAAGTGACCTGAACTTCCTCACCCACCTGAGGGACTCTTACAGTAAAACTGACTCTAAAGAGATGGTTCCGAAAGGCTCGTGTGAGCAGAGCTTCTGTGGACTTGGCCTTTCTGTGGATCACGGCCCACAGGCCTTCAGATGCTCAAAGGCTGGCAGCTCAGGCCGGCAAGGGGCTCTCTGGTCCAGACTCCTTCATGGACACACTCTCATCAGAATGCTGCTGCTCCGAGGAGTCAGATATCGTCCCTCTGTCCTCTATTTGGTCCATTTCCATATTTCAATTATGAGAACCTATAAAAGTCTCCACAAATTTCTAGCTAGAGCTGTACTTTTGAAATTGTCTATCCTGGTCTAACCTAGTAGCCTTGGGGGCAGCCTTTTTAATCAAGTTTTCCCTCCGCACTGTAGGGTAAATGAAATTGGATGGCCGATAATTAGGATTGTGGCCCTGCACATTCCCTGAGACAGGCCAGGATCTAAGACTTCATAGCAGGGCTGGAGCTACAGAAAAGGGGGGGACCCATTGTTATTTTTTTTTAACTTCGTCTTCGATGTAATTATGATGAGGCTATCCCCATACAGCTTTCTGTAGGCTGGGCAGGAATGGAATATTTTAGGCTTCCTTACAGCTATAGTTAAGAATATCCCTCTGGGTACTTAACTCCAACCTCTGTCCTCTGTCTCAACACTCCCATGGGTCAAGATTCAGGCTGGTTTTATATTATTTCTAAAGTAGTTCCTTAACCCTGCACAGGCTGCCAGATATCTGGCGTAAGAGCTGTTGCATCCCCTGGTGAGCCAAGTGTCCACTCTACCACTCTCCTGACTTGATTCTTCCCAGAGGTAACCAAGGGGTTGGTCCTAGCTCACTTCTTTCTTGAGCCTCCACATGCATGGACTTCACCTTACCCTGGCCTGAGAGTCTTGCCCTCTGCTAGAAAAACAGCAGACTGAGTGAATAGCATTTGGACATATCTTCCAAAAAGTTTTTTGAGAATAAAAAATGTTACATGCAAAATCATATAATCTAATTATAACCATCTTGAGACATTCTCAGACCAAGATTTTACTGCATAAAGAGGTCAGATAATGAAATTAAACAATAAGGTATTATTTTTCTTCTACTTCACAGTCTCCTTGTATAAGGCAAGAAAAATGACTAAGAAGCAACAAAATGTATTAAAGTAAGAGTGATGTGAAAATAAGTGCTTTAATTATTGGCAATTATATATTTATATTGCAACAGAGTTGAATGAAACTTGATGTTTTAGTGACCACAGGAAGAGGAAGGAGCAGACAGCAAGGGCAGGAGGTAAGGTGACTCAGCCCACGTGTGTGTGCGTGTGCAGCACTGTAACCTAAGACCAGATATCACGTGTGCCGTGACAACTTGGGAAAACGGGATGGTTCCAATGGCCTAACTGCGAGTCTCCTCCCCCTCTGCTCCCACTGATAAGGCCCCTCAGCCAAACAACCGTCTGCAGGACCAGGCACAGTGCTCATCCAGAGGAGGGGCTTCAGTTCTCTGCCAGCCTGTGGGATGCTTCAAACAAGCCAACCACATCCCCCCACAGGAACAAGGGGTCAGCCCATCCTCCTGTTACTGCAACACCTGCCTCCCACGGCCCCTGTGGGTTCTCTCTACTCCAAGTACAGGCTCCGCGTGTCCCTGCCTGGCATGTGGTGTCCCCTTCCCAGGCTCTGAGTTTATGTCAATAATAAACTGCTGTCAATCGCATCTATCCAGTTTTGGGAGTGGTGTGTTTCATCTTCCCATAACCTTAGGGCAGGAATCTCTTCCTCAGCAATGGGGCAAATGGGAGGTGATCAAAATATATGCTTCTCCAAATACGCTGTAAATCTACATTTCACAGATTTTTCTTATGGGTTCTTTTTCTTCTTTAACCAAAGGTCTAAATTTAGCACTTGTTCCAATTTAAGGTGCTATCTTCTGTTCTTCATTGGAGAGGTGTCCTCCAGGGAAACCCCTGAGCATTCTTTAACGGTTCGAGCATTATCTGACACTCACACTTGCTCCAGCCAATGAGGACAATTGATAAGCTTAAAGATTGTTTCATGGCAAGAGACAGAAGAGAAATGTTCTGTTCTGAAAATAATTGATCATATATATAATGAATGATAAATGGACGATTTGCAATGAACGCTTTGAAGAGTTTTTGTCTATATGACATTTCCTAGCAATAAAGACATCTTATCCATCAGATTATGAAATGCTCCCCAATTCTGTGCAACAAGAACAAGGCCAACATTCAAATACAAGCAGTCAGACAGGCAAGACTGAGTTGGAATGATTCGAAGTGTTCAAGAAAGCTCCCCTTGTACAAACATTTTTCCTGATGCTGACAGAATACTTGAAATCCCAACTCTTATGTCAAGTTCTTTTTGAATGATTCATTCAGAAACCCTGCTAACAGAAATATATTATCTGAAGGAAGTACTCAGTTTTTTAATTCCTTTCTTTCATAGCTGAATGCAGTGTTCTCTGAGGAAGTGTTTGAAGAAACATTTAATGTTAGTCATGGGCAAAGAAACATGAAAAAATGGCAACTTCCACTTCTGACTAATGGGATGACAGGCTGTTTGTCCAGACAATGGGGCCCAAATCAATAACTAGCGCTATCTCACTGGGGAAGACCACTAAAGACAACGCTCCCTCTTTATCCAGGATACATTCCACATAGCTGCTCCTGGCCTCATTTTTTTAATTCTTTTAAGTCAACTTGTTTTAACAGGTTATGGTATTAATCTCATTGAGTTATTGTGGAGATCACAAGAGACACAGTAACCTAACACCCAGATACCTAACACCCAGAATCTTTCTCAGGAGGTTCTCAACTAATAATAGATACTTTACAGTTTGGAATTACTTGCCCTACTCTTAGCTGTATACAATGAACTTTAATTTTTCTCATTTTAAAATGTAATCATACTCATGAACTTTATATCTTCCTGGAATGAGGGACAAACCTATCTACTATCAAGCTACACCTACCTATGTATATTTATATTATTTATATTCACTCTAACCCTGTAATCTCATCCCAATCCAATAACTTAAGTGTATAAATGCATATCTAATTCTCTTTATGTATTTAATTCATTTTGCATAAATGCTCAGGACTTCAGCCACCTTCCCTGTCTCTTGCTTTTCTCTGATATGACATCTGGTCTATAGGAGGAATGGTGAGAGCTTGTGTGATCTCATGGAAGGGCCCTGTAGTTTCACCCCTTGCCAAGATGGAAATGAGTAGCTTTGTACTTCTTGTTCTTTTCCTGCTTAATTTTCAAGACGAATGGGACCTATAGTCACACTCTGTAATCTAAACCTTCGGACTTGCCACTTAGAGAGGACCTTCAATGTTGCAAAATTCCTTTCTCTCCAAAGAGTCTGGCTTTCATAACCATGTCCTTATTTAAAAAGTTAGTCAGCATGGAGAATCACAGCCTATAAATAGCATCTCTGGTCTGAATCAAAAGATCTTCTCGTCCCCTGATTCCCATGGTTTAGCCTTGAGTGGAATGCTGAATGAAAACAGAATGTGGAAAAGGAAGAGGAAAAAACAACAGATTAATATTTGCATAATTTATCACTATTGCAAATATTAATGCTCATTATAGATTATGTTATTCACATATATTCCCAGAGAAAAAATCTAGTTGCTCTATAGAAAAGTGTGATGATTCACTTTGAAAAGCCTCAAATTACTGTCCTTCAAAACAGCAGTCGATTGTCTATTCTAACCAAAAGCAACATTAAACTTTATAAGAGTTTAGATGTGTGAATGAATCATAAATTTCTCAGACCAGATGGCATTAAGTCATAGCCTGCCAACTATCTACAGCATTTACAGTACTAGAGTAAATGAAATTAGCACTAGTTGGCACTCTGAATTGTCAAGTGTTAATTTGCTAGACATTCGCAATCTTCCTTATGCTTGCTGCAATATAGAGTAGCTGTCTTTACAAGCAGTGTTGTAAGAATGTATTCACATTTCTTTCAGAGACAAAGTAATTTTTCATATGTATATGGGTCCCACTCTGGAGATAGTCACAAACAAGAAAAGCTCTGGGGCCAGGATGTGACATCCTGAACTCAAGTCGTGGCGATGTTCCTTACCTGTTGTCACTTGACTTCTTCCAACTTCACTTCACTTTCTGAACATTAAGGACATTGGACAAACTCATACTCTAATATTATGTGATTCAGGAATTTTATTCTAAGATTAATTTTGACTTCAGACCAACTTTGTCTTCTTCCTCGCATATCTCTAAAACATCCTTAGATTTACTATGGGGGGGTCTAGGCCAGTGTTTTTACCACTTGGGTAGGCATATCATGACGTCATTGAGAATTTGATAAGAGATATAGACACTTTCTTGGAAAAAATTCATATCCATACAAAATTCTGCATTCCTCTTTAACGGTTTCCAGACCATCCTGAATTCCATATGTGGAATTTAATGGAATCAATAAAACCAAGATAAAGTACCCCTGGTCTTCAGGTACATGTTAAAAATCATTTAAAAGAATCTCCAGAACCTATTAGAAACTCTTATCACAATCATTTGACTGATGACATATATAAAATGGGCATGGATTCAAAATTATACACATACACACATTTATAAATATACACGTATGTATTCATTCTTGGACTAGTTATCACTGCTAAAGCTTGTTTGGTGACTATCTTCAAGTTAAGAATTTCTTTTCCACTATTTTAAAAATAAAAAATGTATTTTGTTTGTGAATATACTGGAACCCATTTTAAGCCCTCTACATATATATGTTGGGTATTGTTTTGTCTTAGACATATTGGAAACTCAAGTTCCAAGACTTTAAAGAATGTGCTCAAGATCAACTTGTTAGAAAGTGAGAGTCAAGTTCACAATCCAGGTTTAATCTGACTCCAGTGCCTTTTCCTCTCCATCAACTATGTAGTTCTATTTTTAAAAAGGTCAAATTTAACAATCTTTTTTATTGCTGCAGTTTTCAACAGATGTCCAGGAAGTAGGTTTGGAATTGGGAGCAGACAGCTGCATGAGTTTAAATCCACTCCATAATTCTGATGCACAGCAGGGCCAGAGATGGAGTGAGTGAGCACACAGAATGCCCACAGCACGAAGGTCAGCGTGGCCCGGGGTCCAGGTCCACTGCAGGTTTAACAGGCATTACTGGGTCCTGTTCCTGGAGTGGGGTTTGTCTTCCTAATTCAGCTTCTGGGAAATTCTGATTTACCTACCGTTTCCTCTTTTCCTCATTCCACCACCATAAAAATCAGTGTGTGTGCATATGTGTATGTGTGTGTGTGTGTGTGTGTGTGTGTGTGTGTGTGAGAGAGAGAGAGAGAGAGAGAGAGAGAGAGAGAGAGAGAGAGAGAAAGCTTGTGGCCAGTGAGAGAAATGACATGGAAGCTCCCACATGCTCTGCACCCCTCCACTGGACTAACCCTCCCACGTGAAAGGGGAAATGTACCTGGTCTTCTGAGAGGATGCAACTTTCTGTGCTTATTATTAAAGGAAAGGAAGTCAAATGAATCATCTCCTCCAGCTGCCTTCTGCTCTCAGGGGGATGCTGCCAGTTTTCTAGGATGGAAGCCTTGCTTTAGGCAGAAAACCTTGTTAGTCTGCCCACTCCTGCTGGTCTTCCCAGCAACTTGTATACCTTCCTCAAATTTTACTTCACATTTCTGTGCCTGCTTTAGCCAAGTAGGAATAATAATGGTTCTTCGGCAGGTAGGCATGGCATTTTTACTGTTCGATTTAAACTGGGAATTAGAAACAATACCTAGTTTAATCACTTTCTAAATCATAACTATGTTTGTCTCTCTTAGACCAATACAATCAAATATTTGTGTGGTTTATGTAAGGTGATGCCTTTAACTTACACCTCATCAGAAGAGGAATCATTTGAGGTTTTAAAATCAGAGTTATATGGCACTTACTAGATACCTGGTGTAGCAGTTTGGCAGTTTGTTATAGTTATGAATTCCAAAAATAGATATTGGATTATGCTTGCAAACTGGCCTGTTCATCTGGGCATGATTAAGTTATGATTAGGGCTTTGATTGGGCACTTTAGTAGGGCATTGAGCCCCGTCCCTTGGTGGGTGGGGAATCAAAGATAAAAGACATGGCAAAGGAAAGATTTGGAGTTTTGAGTTGGAGTTCTGATGCAGAATTTTAATGCTGGAGTCCAGGGAAGTGAGCCCACAGAGGAGCTTGGTCGTGAGGAAGGAGAGAAGGCTCCGGGAAAAGAGACGAGTCATTGGCTTGATAGTCTACAGCTGGCCTTGTGGAGTGAAGCAAGCCTGAGCCTGGAGAGGGGCAAGCCCCTGGAAGATAGGAACCCAGGAAGCCTGGACCCTGGCAGATGTTGGCAGCCATCTTGCTCCAACACGTGGCAATAGACTTTGGTGAGGGAAGCAACTTATGCCTTATGACCTGGGTAACTGTAAGCTTCTACCCCAAATAACCTTTATAAAGACCAACAGATTTCTGGTATTTTGCGTCAGCACCCCTTTGGCTGTCTAATACACCTGGCAATGTTCTAATTTTTTCCAAATATTAAATCATCATATTCCCACTCAGTCCAAGGAGAAGATGCTATTTGTGATAGTTTGAAGCTGTAAGTACCCCCAAAAAGTATGTTCTTAAAGTTAATCCATTCCTGTGGGTGTGGTCCTGTTATAAGTAGGATCTTTTGGTGAGTGGGATCTCAGTTAAGATGTGACCCACTTCATTCAGAATGGGTCTTAATCCTCTTACTGGAATCCTTGAGAAGAGGATTACCCCTCCCTTCAGGTCCTGGCAACCACTCACCTGCTTTCTGTTTTTACTGACTTGCATATTCTAGACATTCCACATAAATGGACTATGTGACTATGTGGTCTTTTGTGACTGGCTTCTCATACTTAGCACAGCATGTATCAATATTTCCTTCTTTTTTATTGCCAAATAATATTTCACTGTATGGATATAACATTTTGTTTGTCTGTTTGTCATTTGATGGACATTTGGGTTATTTCAATTTTTGCTGTTTTTTATAATGCTTCTATGAACACTTGTATACAAGATTTTGCATGAACATAAATTTTTATTTTGCTCAAGCACCTACCTACAAGTGAAACTGCTGGGTCACATGATAATCCTATGTGTAGCTCTTTAGGAAGTGCCAAACTGTTTTCCACAGTGGTGCATCATTTTACAATCACCAACAATGCAGGAGGGTTCTAATTTCTCCATATCTTCACCAACACCTGTCATTTCCTTTTTATTTTGATAATGGACATCCAGGTATAAGGTTGGAGCTCGTTGTGGTTTTGATTTGCATTTTCCTAGTGGCTAATGAGGTTGAAGGTCTTTTCATGTGTTTGTTGCCCATTTGTATATCTTCTTTTGAGAAATGTATATATGTGTGTGCATGTATATATATATATATATATTAGCAAAGGAGATATATAATATATATCTCCTTTGCTAATTAAAGAAATACCTAGTGCATATATAAAGCCTGGTGTGTCTTAAAGTAGATAGCATAAGCAAAGCTTCTTCTGCAGAGCACCGAAATATTGCATATACTCAAAGAGCAGTTATAATGATGATAATTATCAGTAGAATTTTTAGTGGAAGATGTCAGAAGATAATCAGATAACTGAGACGTTCAGTGAAAAGCAGCTACAATACTGTGAAGTGCTTTGGCTCAGACTAGAGTTCAAATCTGACTCCACCACAAGCTAGCTGTACGATCCAGGACAAGTTTCTTCACGTGTTAAACCTTCTATAGGTGTCAAGCTTATGAGGTTGTTCGGCAGTCTAGTCGAGCCCTGTCTGAGCAGGGTGACTGGAAAGTGCTATGTATATTCACAAAATGTCCTTCTCGGGCTGATCATCCAGGGCCCCAGGTCACAGTCAACTGCAGATATTATACTAAAACCTTCAGCAAATTTATACCACCTTTTAGGTAATGGGAACACTTTGGAATCTTCCATTTTGTCTAAAGCCAATGTGTCTTTTACAAATAAACATCTAGTTTTATTTTCTCAGTAATATAGAATATCTAGAAATATTTAAAATAAAAACAATATGCAGTGATTCTGCCCAAAACAGATGATCTAAGACTAAATCAATAGTGGGAAATAATAGCTCTAATATGGTGCTGGAGTTTGGGGCTGCAAGGAGAAGTGACAGCCATTTGGGGTCCTATCTATCAATAGTTCACCTCATTAATATGGTCAGACGATATTGATTTCAAGCAGAACGATTATATGCTAAAATGAAAGCTGCATAACTGATTCTACCGGGGCAGGAAAAGAAGACAGAAAATTGACCACGCAGCACTGAACCAACTGCCTCTTTGATCGGTGCTACATCCTTGGGGTAAAGTTCACCTCGTGTTAATTATTTACCAGGGAAAAGGAAAGGAAAAGGTATTGTAGTTTTGCCACTCTTCTACAGTATCTTCATGTTTTTACAATAACAAGCTAATCTAAGTAAAGAATCCTGAGAATGATAATATTTGAAAATGTCTCAGGTTCTTAAGTTTCATTCAGTGCTAATGAATCCACTAAATGACTCATCTGCCAATTGCAGCTAGAACTGTAACAGATTTTCCTGTTCAAAATATTCAATTATAAAATGTTCATTTCATTTATGACACCCAGTGAAATGTCATCAGGGACCTAGACAAATGTCATTAAATGGAGAGAAAGTATGTCCCTGTTATTATTATCATTTGAAGGGTTAGAAATAAATAATGCTGATAAGTAGCATAATATCACAACCTTTGTGACTGAGTCATCTTAGACTTCTTGACAAAGTCAGGTATATTTTTGCTGGAATACCTGTCTTTTAAATAGTATGTGTACTACTCAGTATTACCAAACCATACTTTAGAGGTAAGCTCATAATAAATATTTTAATGTGCATAAATATTCAGTACCCTATATTAACTGAAACAGCTGTGTCTCCTTTCAGAGAACTTAATTACATATGGAAGTATGTGTGCATGCATGTGTGTAGTTGTAAAAGTCACGGACATAAAAACAACTTCCTAACATAACCCCATTTTTTGAAAAAACAAAACAGGATAATTGTTTGTGTTTGGTCAACCTTAATAAACAAATAATTAGATCATCATGTGAACTCAAGAAGCCTGCAGGCAGGGTCACCTCTGTGAATTATACATATGAAAATTGTTAAAGTGGGAAATTTTGAGTTATATATATTACACTAAAATAAAAAGTTTTTAAAAAGTATAATTAGCTCTTTGTTTGATATAATTCAGAAGGTTCTAATTAGACTGCTTTCATAAAAAATGTCTACATTATGATCTTCCTGAGATGCTGATTGTGGTATAATCACCAATATTGAAGGTCCAGCAATGCCTGTTAAAATATGCATTATCCCCAAAGCAATGCCTTGAGCAGGCAACGTCCATTGATGAATGCTGAAATTAGTAGGTGAAACTTTAAAAGAAATGGGATATTTCCATAGCCTCAAAGTATCTCCTCCCAAATACTAATTAAGAATTGTGATGGTTTTAACATATGTCAACATATGCTCTGCTATTCCTCTCCCCGAGGAGGTGGAGCTTATTCCCCCAGCCCCCAGCCTCCTTGAGCGTGAACCTTAGAGGCTGGCTTCTAAGTACGGAAAGAGAAAAATAGTAACTTTACATTGGCGAAACCTGGCAGACACAACCAAACCAAGTGATCAAACCAGTAATTACTCATATTGATATCACATACTTCCTGGTGTGATGAGGAAGACCCATAACACATGTGACATTGTTCCCCAAAATCCATAACCTCATTAAATCCATAGTCATTAAAAATTTTTTTTGACAAGTCCATATTGAGAGACCTTTACCAAATAACTGACCAGGATTCTTTAAAAGCGGTAAGATAATAAAAGACAAGGGAAAACCAAGAAACTGTCACAGATTGAAAGAGGCTAATGAAACAGCACCAAACGCAGTATGGGATCCTGGATTGGACTGAAACTTTGCACAGAAAAAGAAAACTGGTGTAAATACTGGGGAAATCTGAGTCAAATCTATTGTTTAGTCAATTGTAACATACCAATCTAATTTCTTAATTTTGTTAAATGTACGATGTTTACGTGAGATGCTAACAGAGGAAGCTGGATGGGTTACAAGCCATACTACCTTTGCAGTTCTTCTGTAAATTTAGAATTATTTCATAGTAAAAAGTCTAAACACACATGTACTTGTGCAGTTATCACCAGGCAGAGCCATGCAGGGACCATTCAATTAAGACCAACCCTCACAGATTGAATCCTGCAGCCTGAAGTCAATCTTTGAGTAGGAAAGCTACAACGACTAGCTTGTATCAGTTGCTCCCTCTGGGCCAAACCCTTTGTGAGAAGTGCTTTAAATATTTTATCTCATTTCCATTTTATATCACTCATCTTTAAGGATAGGTACTATTGTTGGTCTCGTGAAAAATGAGGAACAGTTTAAGTCACCTGGCCAAGAATAGAGAGGAAAGAGTTGAAAGCTTAATGTAAGTTCAAATTCACTTCCTACATCAATCCAAGATTTCACCCAAAGATAGTCTAGAACAAACATTGGTTTAGTTGCTTAAACTGGAATGTCTTATTTACTCTGTATATCAAGCACATGGATTTGAAGTTACCATTTTAAAAATTAGGGGAGTGGGTATAACTTGGTGGTTGAGTACCTGTTTCCCATGTACCACAGTACCTCTTAAAAATAATAATAATAATTAAATAACTGAGGCTCAGGGGGTTTAATCAAAGTGCCCAATTTTAAATATGTAACTAGTGATGACATGGGCTCTCCAACAGAGAGACACCAAAAGCTTGCCGGTGGTTTAGAGGTCATAAAATGAGGATAGTTACATTGCTGGTGACACTGTTCCCACAAACTTAGGGGGAGGGAAACAAGTCCCCATGATTCTTAACAACAGACACAAAAAACCCACCAATAATAACTGTTGATCTTGAATATTTGCAGTAGGGTTGATCAGGAGAAATCTTACGGGATCTCAATCCTGGAAATTATTTGCCTTTTTGTTGAAAAGGTAAAATGATAATAATAATAATAATTGAGGAGTCAATCTAGCTGTTGTCAGGCCCTTAAATAGATTTTTTTGGCATAGGTTATATTGCCTTTTTAAAAAGGTTTCCATTTATTAATAAGGCTTTAAACTCTGCCATCTCTGGAAGTCAGGAGTTTTTTCTTTAAAAGTATGCAAGTGTGTGTTTGCTTAATACATTGTACCAGACTCAAATAAAGCAAACCAACTCTGAGTTACTAAATCAAAATAGTTAAAGACCAAGTAAAAATGGTGGAAATCTGCTATGAAGAATTGAGGAGATAAAGAATGAGACGTATGACAATGATACCTAGAGAAATTCTGTGAACTGAGGATCTCAGAGGATTTTTTAATTCACTACATATTTTATTGGGGCCTGCAGACTGGTTTTAAGGAGCACTTAGAATTATGTGGCAGATGGGTTGGTACCAGAGAAGAGCATAAACTTCATCCAGCCTCCGAGTACCAAGAAGACCCTGCATCTATGTCCAAAGACAGAGAGCAAAGATAGACTTGGGAGAGGAGTACAAGTCTGCAGCCCAAACAATGTAGGAATGGCAGGGGAAGTGGGGGAAAAGGATCCAGTGAAACAGAGAGGTCCAGGCAAGTGTCACCTAGAACTAGCTGTGGTTGTTGCCTAGCCCACAGTGTAGACATATCTTAGGTAAAAGAGCTGCTCAGAACACAATGTGACCAACTTAAGCTTTCTCTTTCATGCTCCCTGTCAGTAAAAATATCAGTAAGTGGGTATTTCCATTCATGTTATAAATAACAGTTGTTTTATGTTCGTAGGCTGTTCAAGCAAATATCGTGAAATGATTCAGCTTAAACAATGGGAATTTATTTGCTCATGGTTTTGAGGCTGGGAAGATGTCCAAATCAAGGCATCATCAAGGGGTTGCTTTCTCTTAGAAGATTGTGGTGTTCTGTGGCTGGCAGCTGGCGATCCTTGGTTCCTGTGTCACATGGCAAGGCACATGAAGGCATCTCATGGTCTCTCATTTCTCCTCTGGCCTTTACTGAATTTCAGCTTCTAGGTATACCCTCTTAGGCTTTCTCTCTCTGTCTGAATTTCATTCTCTTATAAAGGACTCTAGTAATAGGATTAAGATCCCTCTTGATTGAGGTGGGACTCATGTGATCCAAAGATCCTACTTACAGTGAGTTTACATTCACAGGGAAAAATTAGCTCAAAGGAAATAATTTTCTGAGGTCTATCCGGCTTCAAACTACCACACTCCACCCTCTGGCCCCCCAAAAGATATGTTCTTTCCATATGCAAATACATTCATTCCATTACCATATTTCCAAAGCCTTATATTATTTCAGTAACAATATTAAATACAAAGTCTCATCAAAATCAGATATAAATGTGGTCTATCCTGGGGCAAAATTCCCCTCTAGCTGTGGACCTGTGAAACTTGGAACAAGTTATTTGTCTCCAATATACAAAGGATGGACAGTCATAGAATAAACATTACCTTGCCATAAGAAGAAATTGGAAGGAAAACTGGGGTCATGGGGTCCCAAACAATTCCAAAATCCTGCAGGGCGTACTCCATTAGATTTCAAGATTCTAGGAGTCATCAATAGAACAGTGCTCTCCATAGATGGCCTGATGGAGTGGCAGCCCCACACTTTCTAAGTGCTTGCCCAGCAGTCAGGCTCACCCCAAACACTGGGGTGAAGGCTCCGACATCTTTAAGCATTGGGATAATGGTCAGGCTCTCAGCTCCATCCTCATCAAGCATCTGGATGGTGGCTGGACTCTAGGCCTCACCCTCACTGAGCACTGGTGATGGATGTAGGATGACCGAATACCTGAAAGTAACTTGTTTCTTTCCCTGTTGCTAGGATACAAAGGAAAGAATTATATGTAAATTAGAAGGTAATGAGATGCAACTCTCTCTTGGTGCCAAATTCCGTTTCTTATGGTTCAGAATATCCTGTTGAAGCAATGAAGTATGAAAACCAGCTTCAACTGGTTGGCCAGACCTGTGCAGAAGAAGCTGCTTGCTGCCCTCACTTCAATTTGCTTAATTAACATAGTAAAATTCCCACCCAGGGGTGGAGTTATCCACCCGTTTTTTGATCATGCAATGTATGTGCAAGCGTGATTTCCTGAACATACTAATCATACAATTATATAACTATCACCCATATGGATAAAAGCTAATGCATAATCAAAGCAGATGCTAAGTAGTAACTTAGGTATTCAAGCAAGAGTAAAACTGCAGCACGGGGAGTCAGGTCTGAGTCTCTTTAGACCAACTTTGGCTGCTGTCTGCAGACATAATAAATGTAAGTTCTGTAAGTTCTGCCTAACTCTCATGTTAAAGTTTTGTTTTTTTTTTCTCTCTACATCTCTGGTTATCCCAAAAGGCCCAGCTTTGGGGCCTAACACTGGTGGTGGCCCGTTTCTCCACAACCCCCAGTCATCTGAGAAATCTGGGGTGGTAACACTCTTCTTGAACAACAGGGCAAAAGGGTTGCCCTCTCCAAGCTCTGGAACAGACTCACCCTTTCCATACACATGAGGAGGGTGCTCCTTCGGCCCAGGAAGATCTTCAGTCAAGACCTCAGCTTCCATGGTTTTGCCCTTGAAGTGATTTTTCCTTCAATCTGTCCCTTTTCTATGTCTTTTAGTCCAGGCTGGCAGTGGTTCTCACACACACACACACAAAATTTGGTTTTGTATGTAGTACATAGGGGTCCAAACTCGCAGACAAAAGAAGTTTCCACCTATCTTTCCTGGATAGCTACATCTCCAATCTTGTCTTGCACAGAGATTGCTGACTGGTTCCATGTTCATAAATCCTCACATGGGGCACCATTATCTAGGGACTCATCTTTCAGAAGCTCAGAATTTTCCATATTTCTAGTTTTCCATCAATTTCTGGTTTCTTTGTGCCCAGGAGTTCAGTTTCCTTTTGCTTTTTACTATAAGCTTTCCTCTTGCATTTTACTATAAGTTGCAAGGAGAAACCAGGCTGCACTTTCCACACTTAGCTTAAAAATCACCTCAGTTAAAAAAACAAGTTCATTGCTCTCAAGTTCTGTCATCCATCCAACATCAGAATTCAATTTTGCCAAGTTCTCTGCCACTTTATAACAAGGATCACCTTTCCGCCAGTTTCCAATAATACAGTCATCATTTCCTTCTAAGGTATCTTCGGAAATACCTTTAGCTTTCATATTTCCACCAATCATACTTCATAGCAATGTAGGCCTTTCTACCAAGCACCTCAAAATTCTTCCAGCCTCTACCCACTACCCAATTCAAAAGCTGTTTCCACATATTTGATATTTGCAATATTAGGATCCCACTTTTGGTACCAAAATCTGTGTTAGTTTCCTTGAGGGCTGAAAGCAAATACCATGAAATGGGTCAGGTTAAATTATGAGAATTTATTTGCACATGGTTTTGAGGCTGGAAAAATATCCAAATCAAGGCATCATCAAGGCAATGCTTTCTCCCTGAAGACTGCGGCATTCTGGGGCTGGCTGCCGGTGACCCTTGGTCCCTCTGTCACATGGCAAGGCACATGGTGGTATCTTCTGGTCTCTTCCTTTTCTTCCAGGCCCCGTTGAATTTCAGCTTATGGCTACTCCCTCTTTGTCTTTCTCTCTGTGTGTCTGAACATCATTCTCTTATAAAGGACTCTAGTAATAGCATGAAGACCCATCCTGATTGAGGCAGGACACACTTCAATTGAAGTAGCCTCATCATAAGGTCCTACTTACAGAGGTCCACACTGACAGGAATGGATTAGATTTAAGAACTTGTTTTTCTGGGGTATATATAGCGTCAAACCACCAAAACATTATAACCTCTTAGGCCATTCAAAATACCAACAAGTATGAAATATATGGTTTCCTGTTGGACAATCCAAACATTAAAATAATTGCTTCTGAAAGACTGATAATAAAATAACATTGTGATTTAGTGAGGAAAGTAATGTATAGAATGTCACAATGTACATATACATCCTTGCCAGGTAATCGTCAGGGCAATATTTCTGGAGGCAAGTGTTTAGCAATAGACTTGAGTTTAAATTGTCTGTGTTAAACAATTGATCTTTATATCATAAAATAATTTATATTTTTGGTTGGTGTTCCTATTCCAATACAGCATTCCTTTACTTGACTGTCTTTTAATTTTGAATTTTTAAAGGAAAAATGCTGTTAACACTTACTGTGCAAATGATCATGTTCTTATAAAAATTTCAAGACTCACAAAAAAAATTAAAAAGATGAAAGAAAAATATCTCAAGTCCCAAGATCCAGAATATTTAGCTTACATCCACCCAGATATTGCTTCATGTGTGTATAGATATAAAAGGAAGGATTTATTGAAGGATGGAGCAATGGGTGACCAAATAAACTGATGGCAGA
>JAQZBX010054055.1:0-18741 GCA_029593785.1 Cabassous unicinctus | reverse complement strand
GGCGGCGGCCCCCTCCTTCCCCCGCGCCCCGCCGCCGCCGCCGCGCGTGTCTTTCCGCCGCCGCCGCCGCAGGAGCCCGGGCCGAGCGGCGCGAGCGTGACCGAGGCCCCGCGGGGCGTCCCCGTCCCCGGCTGCGCGGCGGCTGGACCCGCCCCCTCGGCGCCCCGCCCGGCCGCGCTCCATGGCCTGCCCGCCCGGCCCCAGAGCAGCGCCGCCGCCGCGGCCCCCGCGCCCGCCCCGCGCCGCCTGAGGCCCGCGCCGCCGCAGGACGTGCCGAGGCCAGAGCGCCGCCCGCCGCGGCCTGCGGGGACCCGACGGCAGCCCGGGCCGGCGAGCGAGCCGGCGCGCAGCGGAGCCGCAGCCGCAGCCGCGCGGCCGACCGCGCCCGCAGCCGCCCGTCCCCGCGTCCGTCCGTCCGTGCGCCCGCGCGCGGCGCGGCCGGGCCTCGGGGCGCGGCGGGGGCGGGGCCGGGCGCGCGGGCCCCGCGGGGGCGGCGCGTGGATGGATCCGCGCGTGGCCTGGATCCAGCCCGAGCAGAAGGGGCCCGCCAATGCCCTGTGGATGCAGATCTGGGAGACCTCGCAGGGCGTGGGCCGCGGCGGCTCGGGCTACGCGTCCTACTTCTGCCTCAACTCGCCGGCGCTGGACCCCGCGGCCGCGGCCCGGCTGGGCGGCCTGGCGGGCCCCGCGCTGCCCCCGGCCGCCTCGCCCCCGCCGCCCGGGCCCGGCCGCGCCGCCCCCGCGCTGCCCCCCGCGCTGCTCGCGGCCCTGGGCCCCGCGGCCGAGGGCGGCCGGCGCCTGCACAAGTCGCCCTCGCTGTCGTCCTCGTCGTCGTCCTCGTCCAACGCCGAGTCGGGCGCCGAGAGCCCCGGCTTCTCGTCGTCGTCCTCCAGCAGCGCCTCGCTCGGCCGGGCGGGCGGCGGGGGCCGCGGCGGCGCCTTCTTCTCCTTCGCCGACGGCCCGGCCGCCGCCCCCGGCGCCGCCAACGGGCACCCCGCGCCGCGCGGCCCCGCGCCCGCCGGCTCCCCGCCGCAGCACCAGTTCCACCCGGGCCGCCGGAAACGCGAGAACAAGGCCAGCACCTACGGCCTCAACTACCTGCTGTCGGGCAGCCGCGCGGCCGCGCTCGGCGGAGGGGCCGACCCCGGGGCCCAGGCGCCGCGGCCCGGCACGCCGTGGAAGAGCCGCGCGTACAGCCCGGGCATCCAGGGGTGAGTGCGCGCGGGCCGGGCGGGAGCGGGCCCGGGAGGTGCGGCCCGGCCGTGACAGGCCGCGCGGGGTGTGGGGTTGCGCGGGATGCGGAGACTGGGGTCCCGGGCCCGGCACCCACAGGTGTGGGCTCCCCCGCGCGGGGTGGGCTGGGGGTCGTTTCCGGGGTGGGGAGGTTGTCAGAGGGTTGTCGAAGAAGGGGGACGCGGGGTTTGGACCCCGCACACGCAAGTGGGGACCCCGCCGCCCTCCCTCCCTCCCTCCCCCACTTCCGGGGCAGCGCCACCCGCCGGCTCTCAGACGTCTCCGTCTGGGTCCCGTTTTATTTCTAGGATGGGTTTTGAATGTAAAGCTAAGGTTAGTGGGATAAAAACGGTACTTCTTATTTTTGGCAATTTTAAACTCTTTATAAACGGGTAACGGCCCAGATCTTAGAACTAACCATGCAAGAGAGACTGTGCACATGTTTTCACTTTCTGTCTCTTGAGACTGGAGAAGGAAATAGACTTTCTTTCCTCCCTCCCCTTCCCCCAGAAAAGTTAAGGACCGTTTGTCAAAGTGAGTTGCAAGTGGGTATGAAACTTACATGAGTTAAATAACTGAATTTGTTAGTATTGCCAGAAGCTTGAATCAAGTTGAAGGTATGTATAGGTATGTATATAAATGTATATGTATATGTATATGTGTTAAGTTTATTTTTCTTGAGGTACCTTTAAATGGTAAGTGATTTATTTTTGTAGTGATGCAATTTAACCAAAAAAGAATTTAGTAATGATTTTTCGGGGTGTTGTATGTTATACTTTAATTTTGTATGAAATTAATTTTAAAAGCATCACCTGCAGTTTTGGAAGTAGCACCCTGTTGGAGGATGCCATCTTTATTTTAAATGTTTTCCCCTTAGCGTAGAGGGGATGAGAAGATCTATTTAAATTTAGTCAACCACAGACAGCGAGAAATGAGAAAAACGTGGTGTGTGTGCGTGAGTTGTCGCAGGTGAGGGTGCTCAGGTATAATGCTACTGACCAGCCTCTCTTCCTTTCTCTGCTTTTCTGAGTGAGGCTCTGGAAACAAAGATTTGGTGTGTAGGTTTTATGTCAGTATTTCAAGTCATGAACTCTCTCTGCATAATTTCATGCTGACTTGGAAGGCACCTAAGGACCTCCCAGTGTGCTGGGGTCCTTAGCCATGTCTGAGCCCTACGAATACTCGCAGTTGCTGGGCATTGGGGATTACGTCTGATGTCAGCTTTTCCCTAGTAGGTTGCTTACTTCTCACTTGAAGTCTGGTGGAAACATTTACATTGATACCGGGGGTACCCTGCAGGAACCTCGGGCACTGTAACTGGTCTCACCTGCCCTGGGTTAGCGTGTTACCTTCTTAAATCCCCTGACTGCCGAGGGTGGGCTCCAGACCCAAGCGGGGGTCCAGTCTCCACCCGCCTGCCTTTCCGTTTCTCTCTCTCCAGTTCTTGCTTGTAGAACATTCTGAGAAGAGGTGGTGGGGAGCTGTTTCCTCCTGAAGTGTCACAGTGGTCCAGCCTGTCAGGTGCCTGGAGTTGCTTCCGTGATTCTCACCTTAGAAGAAGTTGGAGGGTCCTCACAGTCGGGCACGTGCCGCTCCTCCTTCCTCCCCACCTGCTCTTGAAGCCTGAGCTTCCTCGGCGGTACCCACAGGCTTCGAGCAAGCCCTCGGCTTTTGCTAATAAAAGATCCCACCCTGTGCCAGGTGCTAAGCTAGCATTGGGGCCGCTTTGAGGGGAGACACTTGTGATCTTGACCCAAGCCTGGCCCCATGTCGAGGGCTCTGCCCGCTTGTCCCCAGGCCCGGTCCCCCTCTGGCTCCTGTGCCTGCTGCGTCAGTCTCTCCTCCGTGCAGGCTGCCGTCACCTCTAGTGGAGACTTGGCTGCAGCCCTTCCATCTTCCCAGCGCTGCCAGTGGGTGGTCTCTGCCAGCAGGCCCCCTCCCCTGTGGAACCCTCCAGTGGTGCCCCCTCCCGTCAGGCTGACGACAGAGGCCTCCAGGGCTCTGGCTGCTCCCTGTCGCTGTCAGGCCCATCCCCTCACCCCCTGCCCACCTGCTGGGACTCGGCGTAGAGGCTATACGGTGTAGGGGTTAAGCGTGGGCTCTGAAGCCAGGGCGTCTGCGTGTGAACCCACCAAAATCGGAGGCGCAGCCATTTGGCCTGACGCGAAGGCTGAGTTCTTCGGTGGTCCGCAGCCGGGCCTGCACGCCGGGCTCTCTGGGGAGGAGCAGCAGCACCTTCCTGCCCTGGACACTGCTCTGTGGAGGAAAACGCTGGTGGAGAGGACAGGCACTGGTGCTGGAGTTGAGGAGTGGAAGGGCGAAACGCTGGCAGTGGTCGTTGCTTGTTTCTTACTCAGTTTTTTGCTCAAACTCTCAAACCCAGTGTGGACAGGTGAGCCGTGCTCTCTGCCTACCCCGGGCCAAGGTCGTGGCCGTGGACGGTCTCGCAGTCCCCGCTCCCTGGCTCTCGGCTGCCGCCCCTTGTGTGGGCTCTGCCCTCCCGCTCTGCTCAGCCCCAGCGGTGTCGGACACAGCAGAGCCCTGTGGAAGCAGGGTGGGGCCTCAGGGATCTGGAAGTGTGGCTGAGCAAGGGAAGGCCACAGGCCCTGCAGGCTGGCGCTCCCCGTCTCAGCGCAGAGCGACCCGCCGCAGGCGTGCCTGCAGCCGTGCTCGGCCGCATCCCCTCTACAGGGCTCTTGCCTGTATTGAATTTCATTTTCTAAGATATTTATTTCCCCAAGAAAACTTCCTTCTTAGGCTGCAGTTTGTGAGAGCCTGACAGAGGTTGGCATGCATCCGGCGTAGCTGTGCTGTGCGGTAGCTTCTCCCTCTGAGTGTCCTCATCTGTTAATGTGAGGTGATGCCGAGACGGAAGGCACAGCGGCTCCCCCGTGGCTCCGTGGCTCTGTGGCCCCCCTCGGCCAGCTGCACCCCGTGTGATAGAGCAGGTGGGACCTAGCCTGGAGCACGCTTGGAGGGCCCAGCGGGAGAGGTCGGCGACGTCAGCCGTCCCCGTCACGCTGCACGTCAGGGAACGCGAGGGAGCCCTGCCTTGGGGCCAGGGGGCCCTTGGGTTCTGGTATTCCTCCTCTGAGACCCCCAAAGGTAGAAGATGTGGGGGCGGCAAGAACGTCGTCCCGAACTGATCCTCGTTCTGAACTCTGGGAGCACGGCCGGCCTTTGCAAGTGAAGTTGAACGTGTAGTAAAGGTGCTGGCTGTTAGGAGGCGGGGACGCCAGGCGAGAAGCAAAACCACATGCGTCCCTGAACTGCAAAGTTCGAGCAGCTGACGCTCGGAGGAGGAGCTGCCGAGGATGGGGCTGGGCGCTTCCGAAAGGGGGGCTGGAATGTTGAGCCGACCGAGCAGTCTTTTGGGAAAATGGAAGGCCGTGAGCCTTCTTGAAAAAATGGCCTCTTCAGCGATCGTGCCCTGAAGTCCAAAGTCAAGGCGAGTGGATACTGCCGTGAGCTCTCCACGGAAACGCAGTGCCCAGTCGACGCCATTTGCTCCTTCTGGGAATCAGCGTGTGGTTATGATTTTTTTTTTTAAAAAGAGCAATATAAACTATAACAAAAACATAATTTCAATGTGTGTATTTTAAGATAAAGTCTCAGATATTTTTTCGGTCACTGTTTTACATGAAGGTTTGGTCTCTTACGTGGCTTCAAGAAAGTGGCCCGTGGGGAGGGGCTAGTGAAAACCAGTTGTGTCTTTGGAAAACAAGGACTTTTTGTGCCTTGTCGAGGTCATGGTTTACGATCAGATAAAGTTGTGGAGTAGAAAAGGAGGGTTGTAGTAAACAAACAAAAAACACCAAAAATTGATTTTCAAGTTCAGAATAGGATTTTGATGATGCAGTCAGAACTCAGGCTTAAGGGGGGCAGTGACAGAATCGTGTCAGCCAAACTCGTGGGAGATTTTGCAGACCGCCGTCTTGCTCTGGAAATTACCCCTGGCCTGGGGGGCCGTGCCGAGGCCTCAGGAGGCTGCCTCGGGCATGTGGCATTAGAGGGAGGGCAGGTATCGGTCCTGGCAGAGCCCACAGGTGCCTGAGCACCGTCTCCAGTGGGACGTCCCGTCTCCCCGTGACTGCTCTAGATGGACCTGCTCGCCTTGAGATTTCTCTTGCTGCCTAGCAGATGGCCACCTGTGACCCCGCGGTTTCTGGGGAGTCGCAGGCTGGCATGGCTGGCTGCGGCCCAGGTGTCAGCGGTCTGCCCTCCTGGCTGAGCTCAGCGGCCTCTTCTGGCGCTTCCTGTTATTGGTGGAATTCTGTTCCTTGTGGTTGTAGGGCCGAGGCCCCCGTTTCTTGGCTGGCTGTCGGCCGGGGACATTTTTCAGCTCCTGAAGGCCACCTGCGTTCCTTGGCTTGTGGCGCCTCCGTCCTCCATCTGGCAGCCACGCGTCCGATTCCTTTGAGTTGCTCTTAGTCTTCGGCCACCTGTGGATGCAAGTGCTCTGCTGCTAAGGGTGTGTGAGCAGGCCAGGCGCCCCGGGATGCTGAGTTACAGCCCTGGCAGTGGTGAGCGTGCGGCAGGTGCCAGGCCCGTGGTGGGGCCTGTGGGCGGGCCCTGCCTGCCACACGGCAGCGAGCTCTCCTGTGGGTAGGCCCCCTGACCTCGGGAGCGCGATCGATGCGGAGGTTGCTCTTTTCCAGCACTGCTTTCCTCAGTTGGACTCCAGCCCATCAGCGATGACTGTTGCAGACTGGCCTCTCCTCTGGCTTGCTTGTTCCCATGCAGCTCTCAGGCAACCAGGGGAGCCCCAGCTGTGAGCCCTTCTTATGCAGGCTCCCTTGTATGGGCTCTTCTTAGAACTATGCTAGTTAGGAAAATATTACAGCCTGGAAAATATATGAAAATACGGAGACAAAGTCCTGTCTGAGTGTCTGTTGTCAGCTGGCACGGGAAAGGTGTCACCCTGTGCAGGTGGGGCTGCTGGGCCCCTGGAACCCAGTTCTGAGTGCGCAGCAGCCTGTCTTTCCTTCACAGGAGACCCCACGACACTAGCCCTGCAAACCAGGCTAATGGTGACGGTGGCTTGCCAGCCCTCACCCCGGCGCGTGCGGCTCCACGTAGTCCTGGCCCCTCGCTCCCTGAGCCCCATCTGAACCTTGGCCTTTTGTGGACTTGGACGCTGCCCTTCCAGAGCTGAGCACTGCCCTCTCCAGCCCCTCGCCCGGGCTGGGCACACGCTGGCTGCAGAGAAGGGTCCCGGGGTGAAGGAAGGACCGAGGTTCTGCTCGCTTAGGAGGGCAGGTGGGGGTGGCAAGTCGACATGGCACTGCAGAAGACGGCTTCTCTTCTTTGTCTTAGAATTTCTAGGGATTTGTTAATTCTGAAGTTATTTAAATGCAGAGCAGTCTATTTCAGTTGATTTGCCTTCCTGAAGTGTGTGGTTAAACCAGTTTTATGCCTCGAAATATATAGAATGCAAAAGCAGAAAACCCTTAAAATTCTGTACTATATTTGAAAGGCATCCCCATTAAGTTGTCACTATGCTTTTAAAAATTATAAAATTAATACCTAGTCATCAGAAACTTAGAAGTTCAGAAAAGTGTGATGAGAAATGACTCGTAATGCAGCTCTGGGGTTGCAGCTGTCATGGGGTGCTGGGTTTGGAGGGAGCTGCCTGTTTTTCCTGGGGCTGGGGAGGAGATGGGCTTGAAGCCTGTTGGGTAAGGGTGAACTTGTGCAGAGGTTTGCCTGTCTCCAGGTTGCCAGGTGGAGTGGCTCCAGGGTTCCCAGGATGATCAGCCATGCGCCTTTTTTTCTTTTTTTGTACCAGGGCTGGGGATTGAACCCAGGACCTCGTATATGGGGAAACTGGCACCTAACCACTGAGCCACATAGGCTTCCTTAATTTGTTTTTTTTCCTTTTCATTTCTTTTTTTTTTTCCAGGAGACATTGGAAACCAAACCCGGGACCTCCCGGGTTTGAGCGGTGGATGCTCAACTGCTTGAGCCACATCTGCTCCCCCATGCACCTCCTTTTTCAGCCGCAGTGCACAGCCATTTAGGGCTCTCCAGTGGTGTAAGGTTGGAGTTAATTTCCCAAACGGCAGCATGTGTGTGTGGGTGGTTGATGTCTTCCATGATTGAAAGAGATTGCAGATCCTGGTAACGTTTCTGGAATCCTGTGGATCTGAAGGAATGGCTAGAACGCAGTGGTTTAAGGGACACAGAGCCAGGCTGGTTCTGCCTTTCTCGGCTCCCTCTGGCTGGAGTGCGTCTTCGCAGCAGGCGGGGCCCACGCCTGCCTCTCCACCTGGGCCGAGGGGCTGCTCGGGGCTGGATTCACTGGGCGCCACCTGCTCGGAGCTGTGCCCAGGACGTCCGCCTTTCGGGCTGGGCCCGCACGCTAAGTAAGAGGCGTGGAAGTGCACTGTGAGTGGTCACGTGGGGTGTGAAATTGCCAAAGACGTGGGGTTGGAAAAGCCACTCCTTCCCTTTTCTCCTCCTCCTGAAGGAAACTGAAACCAAAAACCAGGTCCATGTTGCCAGCTGGACAGGAAGAGCCTCCTGCTTGGTGTTTGAAATACAACTTTTCTCTCTCAGGCCACAGCTTTGCTCTTGGAGAAACTGCTGAAGACTGCGTTTCTCGCAGGCGGCACGAGCGCCCGTTCAGAGGGGACATGATGCCCTGGAAATGAATGTTTTCTCCTTTTGGATCAAGCGATGCCTTCCATTTTTAGAAAGTCAAACAGTATCTAGTGATGTCTGTTCTACAGTTTAGTGAGAATTCCTTCTTCCCGGAGTTGTAAAGGCGCGCTGATGCGTTTTATTAGTTACGCACGTCTTGCTGAATGCACTCGTTTAAAGTTCCTAATTTTTTCCTGTGCAGTAGTGGTTAATGTGTCCTTTCTCCGAGCTCTTAGCATGTTTTATGCTGTCCTGCGTGTGGTGGAGGAAAACAGAATTAAGGGGTGGGACTGTTAAACAGGTGGGACTAGAGCAGCCCTGTCTGCTAGAACTTTCTGTGGTGACAGAGATGTCCTTTTGCACCATTTTGCAGTATGGTAGCTGCTAGATACACATGGCTGTTGAGCCCTTGAACTGTGACTAGTGCGGCTAAGGAACTGAATTTTAATTTTATTTAACTAATTAAAATTTAAATAGTTATATGTTTGGACAGCACTGAAGTGAAGTAACTTTAGACTCTTTATTTGAAACACAGTGTTTGATTCAGTAACTGTTGCTTAAATAAATCCAAACTCAAACAACAGTGGAAGCTGTGTTAGTTACAGCCGGAAAGCTCTAGAAATTGTGCTGCTGAGCTTCTCAAAAAACCCTTTTCAGAAGACTGCTGCCTTAATAACACATGAAACGTCAAATCGGAGGGTCCCGGCCGCTGAGGCTCAGGTGGGCCCTGCCCCGACGTGCGTGGGACCCTCTGGGCGTTTCCCACCTGCCTTGCCTGGCGGGCCCCGTTCCCGGCTGGGGCTCAGGTTTTTACATCTCGGGGCAGCCCACGGGGTGGGCAGTGTCCCCCCCCTCCAGGCACAAATCAGGCCTGCAGGCTCACGGGCTCTGGCAAGGGGGCTGCCTTGGGAAGGGGGGCCAGGGCCAGGCCGCGACGCAGTGGGTGGGCTCAGCAGCTCGCCCTGTGCGCTGGAGGCAAATGTGTCAGGAACGTGCCTTTGCTTTTCTGCCGTTAGTTTCCCGAGGAGAGGCCCGGCACAGAGGCTGCTTTGCCAGCACGTGCTGAGGCTGTGGGACGTGTGGCGGGGGGCCACAGGGCTGCCTGGAGGGATGGTCGTTCCCAAAAGGCGCCGTCTACGAAATACAGAGCGCTGACGAGTTCGTGACTCGCTGACTGGTGTATCTGAGATGGTTGAAAGACCAAGAGCAGGACGGGGCGTTTGCTGCATGCTCCTGCGTGCTGCTAGGCTTCCTGGCAGTTACTTGTCTTGAAGAGAGACCCCTTGAGCCTCTGGAAGGTGTGCACCTGGCCAAGGTACATGTAGAGGATAAGAGCGCTGGGGCCCGGCACGGACCTGCTGACACCACGGCCTGTGTGCTTAGCTGGTG
Source organism: Cabassous unicinctus (assembly GCA_029593785.1). Lineage (NCBI taxonomy): Eukaryota > Metazoa > Chordata > Mammalia > Cingulata > Chlamyphoridae > Cabassous > Cabassous unicinctus. The sequence continues at coordinate 9,477 of JAQZBX010054055.1, read as the reverse complement.
CCTCCCCAGGAGGGAGCCCGCGCGCTTGACTTCAGAGCAGAGAGCCAGAGCCTGTGAACCGGCAGGGCGGGGGTGGCTGGCACAGCCCGGGAAGAGGTATTAGTAACAGGCATCTATCCTCTCTAAAGTTAAGCAAAACAGATTTTTAAAAACCGACGGGTAGTTAGGAAATGATGGTCGGTGATGGAAGAGGGCCCCTTGCGAGGCCTGTGAAACACAAAGCCATTCCAGAGTTACCTCCTGGGTGAAAGCAGAAGGCAGAGCTGCCTGGAGTCTGTGGGTCTGCCTAAGACTTGACTCTCCAGAAAGTGATGTACCAGTGGGAGTCCCGGTGATGGACGGGGAAACGGACACATGACCGAGGCCAGAGGCTAAAGAACGTGGGCTGAGTCGTGGGGAGGGGCTTGGGGCTTGGAATGAACTGAAGCTTGTGAAATTATTAGAAGGGCCTTTTGCACTTTATTTACAGTAAGGTCACAGACAAAGGCCTGTGGCTGGCAGGTGGCTGGCTGCTCCCTCGGCCCCCCCAGTGAGTGGCCTTCGGGGTGGTCCTGGTCGTAGCTGGCCGCAGGCAGCACTGGCCCGAGGCGGCCTCTCTCCCGGCCCCCCACGGAGAGGCTCTCCTGTCCTGAGGCTCAGGGCGCCACGGGTTGCCCGGTCACACAGCTGGAAGGTCCAGAGCTGGCCAGGAACCCAGGCAGCCTCATTCCAGAATCCGTCTTTTCAGCCACTGGAAATGCAGAGCCAAGAGGGAGCTGTCTGAAGAGGTAAGATGCGAATAAGACTTAATGACCTTGGGTTCCAGTTTCCTGGTCGGGGGAGGGCACCTTGGGCTTCTCAGGGGAGGTTGCAGATCCTGCCGGGAAGCTCTGCACAGTCCGAAGGACACAAGCCCCCCAGAGACTCGCGGCATTTGAGGGTGGTGGTGGGGGAGGCGGCAGCACCGAGGTCCACTTGCCGATTGCCCTTTTGCTAGAGGTGGCTCCCGAGAGGCTTTGCCCCAGTGGGCAGGTGTGAAAAAACCAGACGGTAGAGGATTTTGAAATAGAAAGCTTAAGAGTCACTCCACCTCACATCTGCACACCGATGTTCGTGGCGGCGTTATTCACCATCGCCAAAAGATGGAAGCAACCCAGGTGTCCATCAACAGACGAATGGATAAACAAACTGTGGTCTATTCACACGATGGAATATTCTGCAGCTGTGAGAAGAAATGAAGTCGTGAAGCATATGACAACATGGATGAACCTGGAGGACATTATGCTGAGCAAAGCAAGCCAGACACAAAAGGATAAATACAGTATGATTGTGCTATTATGAAATTAAAAAAAAAACCACTCCATCTCACCACCCAGATAACCAAACCACAGTTAGCTGCTATTGTAGGCTTCTCTCAAGGCTCAAGAGTAGATGAACAAATGGATTGGTAAACAGAAGTACATTAAGATTCATGTTTTTAAATAAAACAGGTTAAATTTAGTTTTGTTTAAAAGTGAAAGTAGTGTTCAACCTCAGATGGAACTGCTGGTCTTTAAGAGGTGCCACAACCAGAAGATACGAAGGCTTACGACAGCCCGCAGTGGCTGGAGTCACTGTCGCGGAAGGCGGTAGCGCGGGTCCTGACGAAGCCACGTTGGTCTGCTCGCGGCCCTGGCGGCTGGTGCCTCAGCACTCTGCCCGCCTCCTGTTTGCATTTTGCTGTTTCTGTGTCGCCGGGAGTTAAGCGTTTGTGTTTTGCTCTAGACTCCTAATCGCTGCCACTCCTCTAGCCCTTCCGGAGTGCCAGGCCTGTCTTTAGTGCTCTGTCTGCATAAGTCACTAACTCCTCCCCAGTACACCGCGTGGGCCGCCACGCTCCCTGCGTTCAGCTGCCAGGGTGGTGAGATGGAGGGTAGTCTGAGCTACGCCGTCCGGGGCTTTCCTGCACTGAAGACCTTGGGACGACTCGGCCCACCAGCGTGGCGACATGTGGGAAAGGCTTTGCCTGGCCTGCCCCCGCCCCCGAATGTGCACAGCAGACATGTGGCCGCCCTGCCTGAGCATGCACAGCAGACGTGCATCTGCACCCCCGAACGTGCACAGCAGATGTGTGTCCACCTTGCCCAAGCGTGCACAGCAGATGTGCATGTGACCAGCCTGAATGTGCACAGCAGACATGCGGCTGCCCCGTCCGAGTATGCACAGCAGACGTGTGTCCACCCTGCCCGAGCGTGCACAGCAGATGTGCATGTGACCAGCCTGAATGTGCACAGCAGACATGCGGCCACCCCGCCCGAGCGTGCACAGCAGGCCACTGAAGCTCTCTGAGCCCATCTGTAGCACAGTTTGGGTGGTGGTGGTTGCAGAGGTCCCACCAAGTGGGGTTTGGTTCGGTGCCTGGACACAGCACAGGCACCGTGGACACGGTGCACGTGAGCTGGTGACAGTGCTGTGGGGACGGTATCACTGGTGGGCTTGAGCAGCGCTCTGCTGAGTCTGGGTTCAGCCCTGGGTCCTGGACCCCTGGCAGCAGGCCAACAAGGCCAGTCAGGGGGACCTGCCGGCGAGGGCGGGTGCAGGCGAGCAAGTCCTCTCCTAGCATGGTCTCTGCCGGGGCGCTGACGTCCGCCTCGCAGAGGCTTTTCCAGGGCCCTGTCTTGGGGTGTGCAGCAGTCCTGGCATCCCCTCCTGACCAGGGACCAGAGTTGGGGAGCTGCAGGGGCCTGAGCTGTGCCGGGGTGCAGTGCCCAGGGAGGTCCCCGGGAGTCGCCCTCCTCAAGGCCACCTCACCAGGTGCCTGGTGGGCTGAGGGCGGGCGGCAAGGAAAGCACGTGTTGGCTTGGCTGGAGGCCAAGGCCGAGGAGACCAGAGTTTAAGGAAGACTGCTGAAGCCCAGCGCTGTCTGGTTTGACGTGTCAGTGACGGCACGTTGCTTTTTGTTTTAATTATGAAAGCAGTAATGCTCTTACCGCCCCAAATTTGGAAAATATAGAAGCTACTGGTAATTTTGCCACTGTCGGCACTTCAGCATATTTTCTTTCCATTTTAATGGTCTTTGAATAGTAGCAGATCTATCACTGTATCCAGTTTGTTTAAATCTAAAGTAGATAAGCATGTCGTCCTGTCATTGAGTAGCTCTTTTAAGCAGCTTTTAAGCTTTGTGTGGGCACATTGTTCCTGCATAACTGGAGCGTTGCGTTTACGGCGTTTGCCCGTTACAGAAGCACCGCAGTTGGCCTCGCCATGCCATCCCCAGGCCAGAGCGCAGGTTGAGGAGCCAGTGGCTCGGGATTTGAGCGCTGCTGGGCATCTTGGGCAGGTCGCCATCTGTGGAGTGGATGCGTAGTTTTCTCATCTATAAGACGGAGCTAACAGCACTGGCTTCGGAGATGGCAGGGTCTCATGAGAGTTCTGCATGTGGACGTTCTGGTGCCGTCCCCCAGGACCTGAGTGTCTGAGGACCCTCGGTTCTTACTACGTCTTACCTTCCCAAAAAAAGATTACCCCTCCCCCCCATGGAGTGTCCTGCACCCTCTCAGCCCGTCCCCTCCTGCCTCTCCTCCTCTGTCTATGGCCCCATCAACCCTCAGGCCCTTTCCGGGGTCCCTGCTTCTTGCGGCTTTTCCTGCTGGAGAGGCGAGACTAGGTGGGCACACGCTCTAAAAGCTTAGCCTGCTCCTAACACTAAACACGGTTACTGAACTCTCTGGAAACATTAGGTCACTAACTTACCGTTCCAGTTAGTTTTCTTCTGCTTCTTTTGAGTTTAGATTAAAAAAAAAAAAGAAAAAATGCACCTTTGAAGGGCGTATTCAAGGTTTCCAAGTTAATTTGTACAGATATTAATTGCTATGATGTAATTGAAAATCAATAAAAATTGTCATTAGCTCATTAACTGCATCAGTAAATGGATGCCTTAAAACGGTCGACCCCTCTGAGGAGTGGAAGTGGTTTAACCATTCCCTGACCGTTTACGCAGGACACTGTGCGGCAGTTAGCAAAGAGTTAGGTGTGAATTTGGGCCCCGTCTGTGCAGCCTAGTGGAGTCTAAATAAATTGTTTTGCTATGATAACATCAAGTCATGTTTTAAAATCTATAAAACCCCAGTAGTGAACTCGAAATGTTTTCACTAAGACATTGTTTTTGGCAAAAAATGCAGACTGTGTGCTGTGGTGTCCGAGAATCCCCAGGTTCTGAGGGCTTTGAAGGTTTTGGGAAGAGGGAGAGAGTAAACGGCACTTCCGTTTGGCAGTTTCTAGCATTTTCTATTGCATTCTGCAGCTTAGTGGGAATACTGGGAACGGAAGTCGCCTGTGACCATAAAATCACTTTTCCTGCGCATTTGGGGTGGGTGCAGCCTGGCGGGGTGTTGAGGGGTGGACACGCTGGGACCCAGGCGCAGCGTGGCGCGTTGGTGGAGCCTGAGCCCGTGGGCGCGGCCACGTCAGGAGGGCGCCTTCGTTCCTGCCTTCTGGCGCCGCATTCTCCACGAGGAAGCAGGAGTGAAGCTCGGGCTTGGACCGTGGTGTTTGCTAGAAGCCCTTGGGCTTAAGCCTGTGCCCTCACCGCCACGGCGAGTGTCTTCCACCCTTGCTGATTTCCTTTGCCGTGAACGAACGGTTCAAATTCTTAATAAAAAATACACTGGAAAATAACGCTTCGGAGTTCTCTTCTCCAGTGGGTTCATGATTAAAACTTAAATTCACCTAAAACTCTTGTCTCCCCGTTTCCATCTCTCATGAAACAACCAGAACAGGGATCCTGCGAGGTGGGCTTCGTTGTCCTGTGTGCATTTGAGAGGCCCCCCCCGCCCCGTGCAATGGAACCTTGAAGCTGCCCTGACGGCCCGGCCGGGAGCCACGGCTGGAGGACTCGGGGCCCGACGGAGCTTCTCCCGCCCGGCGCCGGCGTGGGTGACTGCACTGCAGCGAGGCCCCCAGGCCGTGGGGGCTCTGTGCTGGGGTGCTGGGGCGGCGCCCCCGCGTGGCCTGTGGGCTGACTACGAGGCGCGCTCTGGAGGCTCCCGAGCTCCCTCCCTGGGCCGGGCGGTCATCCTGCTGCCCCCATGCTGCCCGGCATCAGAGGCGCCGTTGAGGTCTCCGGCTGACCCGTTGGAAGCTGTCGTTTGTGTGGGTCAGTGGGCTTCCTGTCGCTCCCGCGGGCTGAGGCACGCCACTGTTCTGAGATGTAGAGCGCAGACTGCTGGTTTCAGAGACGCCGAGGAGGATGTGCGGCCTTAGCTTCGCTCAGTTCCATCAGCTGCTTGGGCACTGGGACCCTTGGGAAAAGCCTTGTGAAATAAGGCAGCGTCGTCACCGACGTCTTAAGTTGGTACGCTCTGGGTTTGTGAAGTCTATCAAGAATGATAGCCTGTCGTTCCGACAGAAATGGCCTGCCTGTCCCGTTGAGCCCCGAGGCTTCGGGCAGCTTGCAGCGTCCCTGCAGCCCAGCACTCACAGCTTGTTTCTTGGCCTTGCTGGGCGCTTCCCGGCTTCTCCGTCTGGGGACAGGCGCTCCGCGTTGGCTGAGCCGCGGTGTCAATGGAGGGAGGGGGCTGGGGGAGGTGACGGTGCCCGGAGGCTGGTGGGCATGTCCTGGGACGTGGTCACAGGACAGCGCTGGCCACTGGGGCTGCCCACAGTTAAGCAAAGTCTAAGGCTCCGTTTCCTCGGTGGCACTTGCCATGCTCCAGAGCTGCCCGTGGCCGCTGGACGACGCCATGGTTGCTGGAAGTCCTCCTGCCGTGCCCTCCTGGCCCCCCGGCGGTGCTGTCAGCCTCGGGGTCCCTACGCGTGTCCAGTTTTAAGGCCTGGCGTAGTTACCCATAACCAGGTAAAGCAATCACAGACTGACCTCACTAAGTTTTGGAGGCAGGATGGAAAGTGGCACCAGGGTTGAGAAGCCTGACGGATTTGGCTTTCTGTTTATTATTTTAAAATTAAGGAATCATGTTCTTTGTTAAACTCAGAAAGGACATGTGAGCCAAAAGAATATAAAAACCCCTAGTGATCTTTTAAAATCCAGCTGACTTTTTAAAATGAAGCTAACAGCGCTGGCGTGAACAATCTCAGGGGTGAACTCTGCATATCATAGTTGTTTTCCTTCTACAGTTATACTTTTTTCCCTCTTCATATTTAAAAATTACATATAAGTCCTGCTTTAAAAAACAACCCAGACACTATAAAAGCCCTTAGGTGAGAGGTGGAAGGCTTCCTTTTCCGCTCCTCGCGCCCTGCGCGGGAAACTGCGGTCAGCGTTTGGCCGGCGGCCCTTGAGCCCGCGGGAGGCTTTGGCTGTGTGTGCGTGGACCACGCCTGCGTGGACGGGTCGTGCTTCCTCCTCGCCGTGGCCGCCTCTGGTCCCCCTTCGCGTTCCCTGGCGGCCGGGTGGGGGCCGTGCCTCACACATCCCTGCGTGGGCTCCCCAGCCGCCTCCGGGCCGCTGGTGTCTCGTGGCCTTAGCCTGGCGGGCGCGGCTTAGGGGCCCCGGGGCCTGGACTCTGCTGCTGGCCTCCCCGCTGCGGCCACGTGCGCGCCGGCTGCGCGTTACCTCGGCAGTTTAGTGATGGACTCGCTTTGGGGTCTGTCCGTTCTGCCTGTCTTTGTGCTTTTTACTGTTTTTTTGTTTGGAGTTGAGAAAGACGCCCTTTAAATCTGGGATAGCTCATGGTTCCCTGTGTTTTTCTTAGTTCTTGTGTTTTTTCAAACTGTCAAGAACTGGAACTCGGCACTTGTGTTCTGGAGTTATGGAAACCGAGGGCTTTGCCGTCATTTCTTCTCACCCTATCGTGTCAGGATTCGGTTTCCCCACAGTAACCAGGTAACAGCAACAGCCGCCCCCTCGCGCCCCTCCTGGGGACCTGCTGTCGCGGGCGCAGCACAGGGCGGCTCCAGCTCCAGAGGGGGCCGGGGCAGGTGGAAGCGCCTCCCGGCAGGGCAGCTGCGCCTGGGCCCGGCCTCAGTGGCCGCCGCAGCCCCGGGGGGTGGTGTGGCACGCGGGCCGGGCGGTTGGCGGCCGCCGCGCCCCGTTTGCAGCGCGCCGAGCCCCGGTGTGGAGGCACAGGAGGCTGCGCCGCGTGCGGGGAGGGGCCTGGCCGAGGCTTGCGCGCCGGGCGCTGGAAGTGCCTTAGGGATTCTGAGATGTGACCAGAATGAACGTGCCGCCGCCTCTCGGTCGTGATCAGCACCTTCTTCACTGAGGTGATCCTGTGGGAGACCTCTGGAGACTTGGCGGTGGCGCGGTGCCTGGCGTTCCAGCAGGAGCAGACCCCGCGGGCTCTGCCGTCGGCTGCTGGCCCGGGGTGCTGTGGTACATTGTCGTCACTGTCACCATGCTGCGCAGTTTCCCGAGGTGGTGACAAACAGCCCAGGTGTTTGCTTATTTAGCACTGCTCATGCCTTTAAAAGGACATTCGGCCCTGTAAGTGGTGCTGGCAAACAAGTCACGGCGCCCGGTACGGGGTACGGGGACGCGGAGCTGCAGTGGCGCCTCGCGCGGAGTGTGCCTCAGCGGCCCGCGGCCTGCACTGGGGACCTGCACTCCCGGCGCTGGTGGCCGCGGCCCCGGGGCAGATGCACACGCTGCAGGGCGGGGCTGGGCCTGCAGGCTTTGTCGAGCTGCCCCTGCCCAAGGTGTCCCTTCTCCCCTGGCTGGCCGCAGGCCCCCGGCCTCCTGTCTCCACGGGGGCTTCCAGGGGGTCTTCCGCGGGGCCTGAGCCGCAGGCGGCAGCTGCAGGTGTTGCTCAAGCCGCGTTGGCCCAGACGGCTGGTGGCGGCCGGGTCGCCCGACGTCTTCCTGCCTGCCCGGTGGCCGTCACCACCCTGACCCCCGGCTGCCCCGAGGGTCGCTGCTTCTGCCTTCCAGGGAGGCGCAGCAGGAGCGTTGCAGTCTGTTACCTGTCCAGCCGGCCTTGGTCAGCGGCCCCTCCGAGGGGCCCAGCCCTGAAGCCAGGGGCGGCCGTGTCAGTCACGTCTCCCTTTCTAGCCTGCAGGGGAGATGTTGTGTGTTGTTGCAGGTCCACTGGGCTGAAAAGAACGTTGGCAATGCCTTCTACTCTGCCCAGGCAACTTGTTCTCACATATTTTGGCAAGTGGGAAGCCCTGTTTACAAGTTGCTTAATGTCTTTATTGGTGGGATCTGGATAGAGTTTTTTAGCACGTTAGCCTTGGGCATTCTTCTGTGACTTCAGGCCATCATCACAAGCCTGAGTCTTCCTGCATTTGTACATTGTCATTGTTATCTTCAGAACTGCGCCAGGAGGTGGAGGGGAGCGTGGGTCCCCACTTTAAAAAGCAGGTGGACTAGCCTTCCCCTGAGAGCCGCTGCCCGGCCGGGTGCTGGCCGTGCCAGCGTGGAGCAGCTGCAGCCTGCCGCCTGGGGTGTGGGCGTTCGCTCAGCTGCTAGGTGGACAGCAGAGATGGCTGGAAACGTGGTTAAGTGGTAGGAAGCTTCAGGTGACGCCGCGTGCTTTAAAACAGCCCGTTCAGCGCATAGGAGAGAGGAAGTTAAATGTGTAGTGTGTACTGGTGGTCAGCAGTGCTTGGAAAGATAGAAAGAAGCTTTACTCCAGGAATCTTGGAGTTTGAGAGAGATTTTGGAAAAATTGTGTTTTAATGTTGTGTTACTTTTTGCATTTTTGGACATACTAGAAAATGGACTGTGGTTTTCTAAATTGACACCGTGCTAGGGGTGAGGTTTTCTTGTACCTGATGTTTTGCCTCTTCTTTCTTATTGAGCAGGATGACCGTGGGTCCTGCAGGCAGGGCTGCCTTGAGCTGGGGTGTGGTTGAGTGCCTGCCCCTGCTCCCACCTGCCCGAAGGCTGTGCCTCTGGGCACCTGCGCTGGGGTGGGAAGGGCTGTTGCATATATTTTTTTTGGGGGGGTGGTGGTGTGGGGAGGAGGCCTGCAGGTGAAACATGAACCCCGCAGTAGAATAGAACGTTCCTTTCCTTCTCTCCGTAACACGGGTAGGTTCTGGCAAGAAGTATTGTATTACCTGCTCTTATGCCAACTGTGCGGCTAATCCCCTTGTATTTTGTCTTTCGCTCTTTGCTTAATTATTCAAACTTAGGTTGAAAGCAGGTGAATTAGATTTGTTGTGTTTTCCAAGGACTGGGTGATTGGGTTTTTCCCCCTTTGTTGAACCTTCAGGGAGGATGCTGGGCCCTGAGGCCCGTGCCTCCCCCTGCTCACCAGCACACCCCTTGCTCGGAAGGAAGGGCCTGCTCGGTTCTGCCCCCCACATCTGGCTGTGACCCCCTGTGGGAGTCTTCAGACCCAGCCCCTCCAGCTCCAGGTGCTCTCCATTTCCCTGCGGAGACCGGGACGCTGGCTTTAGGGGAAGCCCTCGCTGCTGGGACTCGAGGTTTTGCGGTCCCCAAGGACCCGCACGTTTTTCCCCACCCCGCACGCCCTGCTCTGTGCCTCGGCCTCTCGCTCAGACCTGTGGATGTTCCCTGGCATGGGGCGCCGGGCCCCTTCAGAGCTGGGGGCGGGT
>JAQZBX010054054.1:0-18738 GCA_029593785.1 Cabassous unicinctus | reverse complement strand
TTGCAAACTTTTGCCTACTATTTTTATGAATAAAAATGGACTGATTTGTTAAAATTCCATTAAATACACATATTACTACAAAATGGCCTTCCTTAAACCAGAGAATCAAGCAAACAATGTCAAGCAAAGACAATTTTATTTTGATTATTGTCACCGATTATCTTAGAAGGTGCTGGTAGAAAAACAAATGCTACAGCAGGCCTATTCCTTGAAGAGCACTATTTTAAATAAGACAAAAAGATTTTAGGTAAAAAAAAAAAAAAAAGGTGAGGAGTAACACTCAAGACCCTGTTTCCTAAGACTGCAATTGATGAAGCCAACATTTTATTTTGGCATTGAAGATAAAGCTCACAGACAGACAGACACCTCCCCTCCCAAGTTAGCATTTTGCCTCTGGGTATTGCCTCTGGGTATTGCTTGAGGACAAGATGGAAAAAGTCTAGGATATCAAGTTTTCCTATGCTATTAACAATTGGAATAAGAAGCAATTGTTGAATGAAGACAGATGTATTTTCCTGGCCAAATTCTTTAAGAAAGATAGCTTAATGATAATCATTTCAATCACAGAAACCATTTCATTTATAAGTCTGTTCCCTTAAAAGTATTTTCATCAGCTTAAAAATGTCTTAGTGGAGTGCAGAAAAGATTTGAACCAACCATCCCCTACTTTTAAATAAAGGGGCAACTGTCATTTTTTTTTTTCACTTTTAATAATATTATGCCTTGTACTTCTAAGTCAATTGAATGAGCAATTAAATAATATGGATAATATTTTTGTACCTTATCAGAATCTATTTTTAAAAATGGAAACCTTTAAGGAGAATAGTTTTGTTTCATCATCCTAGCTACCAAAATGTAACTTTACATTTTAAACTATTTTCTTTGAAAGTACCCTATTCAGTAGTATTCCCCATTCATTAAAACAATTTCCTGAATCAGTAGGGACTAAGAGATCAAGAGGAACATAGACCAACCAGGGAAACATTTTCAGATGAGGAACAAAGCAGTTATACAAATGAAATGAGATTTGATCTGTTAAATTTACCATTGTTTATTATTTAAACCTTGTATAAAGTACACCAAGAACTGCATACTATAGAAACTAGAAATAAAACAAAACTTCTATGTTCTACAAGAGTAACTGGAATACTGTAAAATTATCAGTACTTAACTAAGGTATTTCCTGGAAACTAGTTTTTAGAAAATCAAAAATTAACACTAGGTGGCAGAAGGGTATGTCCTGTTCTTAAAAATATCTGGTACTTTGAATTTTCAATAGAAATAATAAATTACCCTAGTCTAAAACTTATTCTAAAAAAAACTGAAAAACTGAGCTTCTCAGACCATCCATCTAATATTGACCCTTTTAAATATTTTGTAATGTTGAAGAGATTTATAGGAAAGAATAAGGAAGAATTGAATTTAAAACCCATCCTTTTAGATATCTCATCATAAGTTTATCTAGTCATGTGAATTTAGAGAAATAGTTAAGGAAGCTTGATGGTAAATTTCTTCCTCTACAGTCACTTTCAAATCCAATACTATATCCTATGTAGTTTGAAAAGAGCAGCATCTGTGAGGGCCAAAAGCTATGTAAATAGGATATATTCCTTTCTCATTAATCTTCCTACCCTGCTTTGTACTCTTTTTCCTGGCATTTCTTTATCATTTATCTTCTCTTTTCATCCTCTTCAATCCTGTTATCTATTACTGGCTACCTAAAATATCTGTTAGGTTAAAAAAAAACAAAGTAAGTAAAAACCTAATCTAAATGGACAGAGTTGTGAACAGTGTAAAAAATATAACTGGGCTTTTAGTTTGTTTTTGCTTTGCTTCTCCTCCTTCATGCAATAACATATGTACAGAGAAGGAATTTGTGAACTATCAAGGGGGATGATGAAAATATAAGACTGAAATAAACAAAGTCTCATCCTCTTTCTGGATTCCTTCCTGAAAATAACCAATGAATGAGACCTCATATCAAACAATATGTATATTAACTTTTCAGATTAGCAAGTAAAGAAGATTATGAAGACCAGCTTTAATTTGTTTAACATTTTTCTTGAAATAACACCTTTTTCATGACCTTTCTCAACTGTTTCTAAAATTCTTTTATTGATCCTAATCAAGGAACTTAATATTATTCTTCATATTTTTATTCCTGCCTTCAGGTACAACTGTACAAATCACTACAATTTGTGCACTTCAGCAAATCACAATATTTTGGGACCTCAATTTTTTCATCTCTAAAATAGGATGCTGAATGAGATGATGTCTAAAGTCCCTTTTATATCTAAGATTCAATGATTCATTCCTTGCCTCACCATACTATCTAAATCTTTCTACTAAGCAGGATGAAATAAATACAAGGATATCTTACCACCAAATTTAAATAGTCAAAACAATGCTAATTAAAAATGAGAGTAATTAATAAGATTTAGAGTATTCCACTGACTACTGAAGAAAGCTCAAATTCCTCAGTCTTCCACTATTCCCATTTATGCAATCAATGTTTCATATTATTCCCCACATATGCCCTATTGCTTTCCCCTAACTCCTTGCCTGCTCAGGCAATTATCTATAGCAGGAAAGTTGTCTTCATTTTGCATGCCAAAATCCTACCTATCTCCAACCAAAATATCTGAAAATGTTCTAAGCTTTCCTGGATCTCTTCCAAAGAGTGGAAAGAACACACACTTTGGAGTCAGACAGTTCTAGATTTAAATCTCATTTCCAAAGCTCTGTGACTTTTAAGACCTGTCTCCTTAAAATGGTGACAATTTACCATACACCATATACCATAAGGTTATTGTAATAAGAATTAATGTGCATAAAGTGCTTAATTGAGGGTCTGGAAGAATGGGTATTCAATACTCCAGTTTAAGGAGCTAGGACTATATGTATTCAATATTAGTTCCCCTTCTTTACCCTCTCCTCTGAACTTAACAGCCCTTTCTTATGCACTTTCTTATGGCTCACCTTACTTTCTATTTTGTCTTAAACTTATTTATATGACTAAGCTATAAGCTCTGAGAGCAAAGGCCATGTCTAATATATCTTTGAATTTCTCCAATGCCAACCACATTATGTGCCCATAATGCACTCACAATCAATAATTGTTAAATGAATTTAAAATGCTGGAGTATAAGAGATGATATTACCTCATGATTAAAGGGAATAATAGCAACACATCTGGAAGTTAATATGAAATAGTTTCCATTTCCTTCAACTAATGGAAAATGAGTATCAATAAGAATCAGAATGTCAACTTTTGATCAATGCTACATCTAAGTATAATCTTGTAATTTAAACATAAAGTATTTCAATACCAATTATGATGTAAAAGAAAAAAGGTAATTGCCAGAAAATGGCTACAACCTATACAACAAAAATGTCCACCCCCTTTCAAGTGAATTTTGGACTACATATTATGGTCCTAATTTACGAATGACAAAAAGGCATGAAAAAGGTTGAAAACCATTATTCGCAGGGCCCAGATGATTTCTGAGGTTCATTTAAATTCATTTAAAGTTTTCTCCAATACACATGACAAATTATGATATTTTACACATAATACTAGTAAACATCCAAGATACATACCAGAAAAATAGTATATAATTTGGTTTTTCCAAATCAGTATGATACATTCTCATTATATCATAATCTAAGGTTATTTGATAACTTCATAGATTCAGCACATATATTTTTGCTGGTATCAATGTGAAGATAGTTAAATCATTTACCATATGTTTTCCATTTTAAAGAAGGCTGTGTAACTGCAGTGGGTAAGTGGCAGCACATGATGGTGGTGGTAGTAGCAGCAGCAGCAGCAGCAATATGCATAATAGTTACTATTTATTAAGGGTTCACTATGTGCCCAGTACTATGATAAGTCCTTTAACACTTTATTTCATTGATTACCTACAACAGCCCTACAAAGTAGGCATTATATTTCCCATTTTATATATAAGACTTAGAGAAGTTATCATTTGTGAAATTTTATACAGCTAATATGTGACAGATTGAGGTTTAGAACCCACTAAGCATGTCAATTCCCCTACTTCCCACAAATTTAAGCCTTAATTTTCTTGCCATTCAAAATCCAAAAAAGGAAAAATAACTAATAAACACAAATACAAATGAATTAACATGCAGAAAATTCTAATTCACCAGAATTTTTTTCTCCAAGAAAATCACTATTTATATTTGTTTGCACTATCTTTATTTGTTTGGAAGGAAACCTTTGCTATACTGGGGGAAGCAGATAGACAACCTGCCCCTCCTAAGAGCACTCCATTAGGCAAGGAAAGGAATTTCTTTATATTCTAGGAAGAGAGGAAAGAAAAAAGGGAAACAGAAGGAGTAAAGCCAACAAAATAACAAAAGGGTGTAATTGAAGATAGGTGATATAATCCCTCCTTGTAACCCTTAAATCTTTAAGCATGTGAGTGGGTTTTGGGGGGAATCCATCTAAGTGGCAAAGTCCTATGTCCAAAGTACCACAGAGTGGGACAGAGCCTCTTAAAGGAACACTTCAGCATAGAAGTAGACCATGGAGGTAAGCAGGGAAAACAACAAAATTATGGAGAAGGCTTCACACTGTCAACAGGAACTGGAATTGTTGCAGTCCATATTTTAGATCTAATTATACTTATTATTTGAATAACAAAGGAAGAGTATATTATTTCCTTCTTTGACAACTAAAACTATCATTAAATAAGTGGGAGAATTAGTCAATCATGATCCCCCATTTTTTCTTTACGTTTCCTTAAATTCTTACCTGAGGTTTTCCCATGGTTTTGTTAAGACCACTAATGATATCAATGAGACAAAATTGCTTACTGCTACTTTATCTCAAAACATTAGAAAACAGTAATAGTCCTGCTCAAAAATAAACTAAATTTTTATTTCAATACTTAGAAAACAAATGTTTACATTTAACTAAATGCCAAAATTGTAAGAATGACAATACAACCATTTATTATTGAGTTGATACCCTTAATTGATAAAATCAGAAAAAAGAGACAGAAAGAAAAGGTAAGAAGTCTCAGTAGACCTAAAAACAGCATAATATAAATAGATTCTAAGGGATGAGACTTTCTATATTATATTCCATAGACTTCCAGGCAGTGTTCTAGGGCCTTATATATATTATCTCATTTAGTACTCAAAATAACCCTATAAAATAGGTGCTAATATCTCCAGTTTATAAAGGAGAGAATGGTTAAGTAACTTGCCTAGGGTCACAGCCAGGATGTGAACAGAGGCAACATAACTCAAAAAAGCTTTATCGTGACTTCTATACTACACTACTGCATCTTATTACTGTTTACTAAGTCATTTATATGTTTTCAAAGGTTTGGCTTTTAAGTTTATTATATTTAGCAAATCTAATTTTCTGAATATATTTAGATTCTAACAGTGTATGGAATTATGGTGCAAAACCACCAATATTTATCTATTCAGAAACAAGCATGACCCCTAATGTGAAAAAGATCTAATTTTTTGGCTTTAAAAATGATAAATGTTAGAGGGCAAGGATAAGAAATAGTTAAGCAACAAATGCATTGCCATCCATTATGCTTAACTGTCTTGAGAATTAATGTCAATAATGTAGTCTAACATTCTTAAGTAAGTGACATTAAATATGGGTATTATATATAATAGTAAATCCAGTGAAATAGTGTTCTGAAGGGGAAAATAAAAATTAACTAACATTTAAAGACGAAAGTAAAGTAAAAAACAAATACCTGAAATACCTGCACACTCCACCTATGATATTTCCTTAAATTATATTAATCATTATTCAACCATGTCTCTAAGAAAAAAAAAAAAAACTCCAAATTTTCTAAATATGGTAGCCTCTTTTACAAAATGAAATGAAACGCTATACTAAGTGGTATTACAGTTCTGGGATGCAAGCCAATATATGAACACCTATGGCATAATTTAAGATTGCTGTAGTTTTGCAAGGAAAAATATAAACTATGTATTATTATCTAAAAAAGTGTTTTTCAACTAAAATGAAACACATTTTAAGAAATATGAATGAATCAGAAACTAATTTGTTGGTCTACTTTTAGGCTGCACTTAGGAAAAAGATAACAGACTTTAATAAAACTTGTTTGAGAGAAATAGTTTCTCAAAAGTTAAATAATAATAAATTCCTGATGTCCTGGGGTGACAAAGTATAAGTACTAAAACAAGAAACTGCCTGAATGCCTTGTAAGAAAACCTCATTTTTTCCCATCTGCAACTGGAACTAATATGTCAATTTGAAAATATCTGTCTTTTATAAGGCTACAAAGCAGGAAGTAGGAATGAAAAAATGAAGTTGAGACCATAAGATGAAAAGGGTTGTCTATCATTTTTGTACTTGATATTCTCTATCAAATAAGTTATGGAAAATAAAACAACAAAATAAAAAATGAAGGGGGTTTGAAAAATCATTCACCTGATCATCAGTGAAGCAACATTACTGTAATGCTAATTACTACTTAGAGGTTCAACTTCTTTAAAAAAAATGAACTTACAAACTTAAACACTAAGTAAGCTTATAGAGGTAAAAATATATCAAATGGTTAAAACAAATTATTTCATACAAACATGATGCGGACCAGCTCTAGTCAAGCAATCAAGATGATACACAGCTCTCCACAAATGAAGAAAACAAGAAAAACGGCAGACAGGTGGAGAATATCAAACTGATACAATAAAATGTTTTGTGTCACTGACTGTATTTTACTAAAATGATGCATTTGTATCTTATACTAACAAGCATAGCGAAATAGAATGATTTTGACCCCACAAAGATAGTCTTGGAAAGAGCCTTTGCCCTCCTCAGAAAGATCACTAACTGCAGAACCAAGAACAAAATGAAGAAACAAAGTAAAAAAATATTTTCTTCTTTGAAAACTTTACCTTTCTAAACAGCCAAGACAGAGGGACCTGTACAAAGCAAAAATGAAGACATACAACAGAAGGGTGGGGGCAGGGGGTGCGGAATCCTTCATTATTAAATACATGAAAACTAATAACCTTATAATATGAAGTTTGGACCAGAGAAAATTTTTTAAAAATAAGTTTGAACATTCTAGAAACATTGAATATTTAAGTACAAACTAACCCATGGACAAGTAAGATGCTTAATTCCCAAAGTGATCAAATAAAAAATTTAAATAGTTGTCTGGGAATTAAGAGAGTGGATAATTAATTTATCCTTGTTTTAAAAACTTGACTTTGGTAATGTTTAAAAAATATTTTTACCTTTACCTCTAAGCAACTCTTCTTAGAGTTATACAACTCCACAACTATAATACTGAAAATAAATATATAAGACAGGATTTCAGTTAAAAGTATTTGCCCCATACTGACTAAATTGTAAATATTAAGAATTTCAGTACATTAAAATATGCAATTCAAGTCTAAGGTATCTACAGATATACAGATTTTTGAAATGAAGAACACTAAGACAAAAGCTGGTGAATTATCATGAATAGGAAATTCTAAGTGTTGCAATGGGCTTTGTGATGACAAAGTCGACCTACTTTAGCCCAGCCCAGCAGCTGAGGCAAGTGGTGAATCAAGAGCAAGCAGCAGCTGCACATACTCTATGGCAGCAGAATAAATTGCAGTCCCTGTCACCACGATGTTCTCTCCTTAGGCCTCCCTTGACACAGTAAGTAACAAGAGTAAGCAGTGAGAAATAAAGTAGCCTGAAGCAGCTGCCTTAATCATTCACATGTTTGTGTAGCTTTCATCAGAAAGCCATCTTGACAATGGAGCCAAAAAACCTTGGGGGTTTTCCTAGACTCTTCCTTCTTTCCTACTCACCACATGAAGTTGGTCCCCAAGTCCTATTAATTCTATCACTTAAATCTATCTTGAATTCATTCTCAAAACTCTATCGTCACTGGGTTAGAACTATTTTGAGCTTATTTTTCATTTCAGTCTTCTTAAATACAATCGTCACACTACTGCCTTTAGAACAATTTTTTTCTAAAATGTAAATCTGAATATCATTCATCTATTAAAACTTCTTCAACAGCTTCCTAATGCTAAAAGTATATGATCCAGAGCCTAGTAAAACAGATAGCAGTGGTTTTTCAACCTTGATTTGAAACACATACACATGCTTAAATAAAAAGTGGAAAAAGTGTATCATCCAAAATACTTATTTGGCAAATAAGGCTCTTCATGATCTAATCCCAACTAGTGTCTTGCCACTCTGATACAAATCCTGTGCTCCAGGCAGACTGAACTACTTACATTTCCCTTAATGGCATTTGGCTCTTTCAAATGTCTGAATCCTTCTCTGACAGAACGATCTATGCATTTCACTAGCAGACACTTACTTATCCTTTAAAGTTGAGCTAAAGTATCCATCATCTCTATGAAGCCTTCCCTGCCTCTTTCCTGTATCACCGTACTCTTGTTTACATGACAGTCTCCCTCTCCAGATTGTTAATTCTTGAGGAAGGAACCATTGGCTGATTGGTCTTCATTATTCTAGCACCCAGCACAAAGACACTTAATATACTTCAGAAGGTAGAAGAATCTTGGCACTTGACACTATCACACCTCTCTCTGCTATTCCTCTTTAATCTTCCTCAGTAAAATATTTGTTTGGGAAACATCTGTGCTTTCAAGGCACTGTGGGGTAAGGTAGAGTGGAGAAACAAAAATGAATGAAGTGTTTCCTGACTTAGAAGAGCTTACAATCTAGATGGGAAATCAGACTCAAAAATATAAAGAAGGAAGATGAATTTTTAAAAGTAAGGATCTTCAAGAATGTCCTCTTAAGTAAATACTCTGGAATTGACTAATGATATAGTGTTTGTAACAGAGCCAAAACTAAACACTGCCTCAATGACTTCAAAATTTTGACCTGGAAAAATAATTAAGGGAGCCAGGTTTGCTTTACGAAGCCATGTTATATTTTTGTGACCTCTGAATGCAAACATTTTGGTTTTGAAGAGTGAAACAAAATTTAGACCTTTTGGCATTAGAAGATTAGGTGTTTGTTTTAGGTTTTAAGAGGGCAGTTCATGTCAAAATGTTTCCTGGTTTGGAAGGCAGAGAGAGCTGGGATCTAAAACAGTAATAATAAATATTCATTTCAAGACTTAATTCTAAATTGGAAGGAAAAATAAGAAATGTTTCCTAACAATCTTCATATTTAAAATTTAAAATTCCTCAAACTTAATAATTAACTATGTCTAATACTTACCATTACTAGTCCAGACAAGTTCAAAGCTAAAAAATTAATTCAGGGAAAGAAAAGGCAATACTCTCCAGGTCAAGGAAAAGTTCAGGATTCAACAATCACATAGCTTTGCTTATACTAAGAATTACTGAGAAGGATATGCAAAACACATGTTTTAAAGGGAATTCATGAGGAAAGGATAGTCATTTCAACAAATGGCACTGGGACAATTGGATATCTATGTGCAAAAAGTAAACTTTAGACCCTGACTTCACACCATACACAAAAGCTAACTCAGGGAGCAAAAGTACTACCTGCTTCTCACATGGGAGATTCCAGGTTCAGCTCCTGGTGCGTCCTAAAAAAAACAAAACAAATGAAAAAACCAACGCAGGGGAGCCGATGTGGCTCAATGGTTGAGCGCCAGCTTCCCACATACAAGGTCCGGGGTTCAATCCCCAGCCCCCAGTACCACACACAAACACAAAAAAGTTAACTCAACATAGATTAGAGGCCTATATGTAAGAGCTAAAACTATAAAAGTTGTAGAAGAAAACATAGGAGAAAATTTCCATAGTCTTCAGTTAGGCAAAGATTTCTTAGCTACCACACCAAGAGCATGATCTATAATAGCAAAATATTGGTAAGCTGGACTTCATCAAAATTCAAAATGTCTGTGCTTCAAAAGACTTAAAAAATGAAGATAAACCACTCACTGGGAGAAATTATATATCTAATAAAGGACTGGAAACCAGAAAAAAAATATATATATATATTTTAAGAACTTATAATTTAATAAGAAAAATAATCCAATTTAAAAATGGGCAAAAGATTTAAACAGACATTTCACCAAAAAAAGATATATGAGTGGCTAACAAGAACAAAAAGAAATGCTCAACTAGAAGGGTTATAATAAAAAAGATAGCTAATAAATGTGGCTAAGAATATGGCAAAATAAGAATCCTTGTGCTGGTGGGAATGTAAAATGGTACAGCCACTTTGGAAAACAGTTTGGAAGTTTCTTAAAAATTTAAATATAAAAATACCACATGATCCAGCAATTCATTCCTAATTATTCCAAGAGAAATGAAAACCCATGTCTACACAAGGACTTGAATATGAATGGTCATAGCAGGATTATTCCTAATACCCAAAAAGTAGAAATCCAAATTCTATAAACTGATGAATAAATGATTGTATTCATTAATGGAATATTATTCAGTAATTTTAAAAAATGAAATGTAGATACTCGCTACAACACAAATGAAATTCAAAAACAAGAATGAAGTCAGACACAAAAGATCACACATTTTATGATTCCATTTACATGAAATGTCCAGAATAAGCAAATCTATAGCAACAGAAATGGGATTACTAATGGCCATGGTCTGGGGGTGGGAAATGGGGATTAACTGTAAACTGGCTTGATGGATCTTTTGGGGATGATGGAAAGGTTCTAAAACTAGATTGCTTTTAGAGCCAGCTATATAATTTGCAGGATCAAGAAAAAAATGAAATCGTGGGTCTTTGTTCAAAATGTGGGTGTGGCAGTTTGAAGCTTTCATAGACCCTAGAAAATCCTGTTCTCAAAGTTAATCCATTCCTGTGTGTGTAAACCCATCATAGATGGGATCTTTAGATTAGATTCAGTTGAGGGACCTTCCATTTGATAAGATCACTTCACTAGGACATGACCTAGGGTGGGTCTTAATTCTCTTACTGGAGTCCTTTACAAACAGAGGAATAAAAAGCCACAGACACAGAGGGAAGCTTCCAGAAGTTGAAATAAACGAACCCAGAAGAGAGAAAAGCCACAGATGGAGCATTCTGAAGCAGAACTAGCAAAAGGCCCAAAAGAGTGGGGAGAGATGAACAGATGCCATCATGTGCCTGATCGCCCACAGCTGCAGCTCAGGAAGAAAGCATCTCTGATGGTGCTTTGATTTGGACACTTTCACATCCTCAGAAATGTAAGCTTTTAACCTAATAAATTCCCATTGTAAAAGCCAACCCATTTCTGATATATTGCTCGCAGCAGCTTTCAGCAAACTAAAACAGTGGGGGGAAAAAGCTTTTCCTTTTTTCTGTAGTCTCTCTCTTGACCTGTCATGGTGCTTTTTATTTGCCATTTAATGTTGTGCTCCATCAGGCATGGGGATATTCATTGGATGAGTACAGACTCTCACAGACATGCAGACCATGTGTACCTCTGATCCTGATGTTCCCTGCAGCCACAGCCCCACTAGGCATAGAAGTCAGCAGTGATCACTGGGTGGGGGCAGGAAGGAGGTGGCCAAGAAAGTCCCCAGAGCATGCTCCTATCAGACTTAACTTACAAACACAAATTTCAAAGACAAAACTATTAAAATTTTCAACATGATAATTACAGAACATAAACACCAAGTGCCAGTTTCCCTTTAGAGAACAGGACCCCTTTCTGAGCATGGGGCTCTGTGTAACTGAACAGGTGGGCATGCTTAACAAGCTGGTCCTGATTGTGGTGATGGTTGCATAACTTGGTAAATTTACTAAAATTCAAGTGTACATATAAAATGGGTAAATTTCATGGCATACAAATTATAATTAAAAACAACAACAACAAGACTTAATTTTTTGGCAGCATATACTAAAATTCACAAAATACAGTGAAGCTTCACAGAGTCTGCATGTATCCATCCTTTGTGCCTCAGTCTAAATCAGTATGCTCTAGACTGTACACCTTCCCCAGGGTCAAATAAGCAAGGGGCCTCAGGCAATGAACAGTCTAATAAAGGAGATGTAAATCTCAGAGAGCCCCAAATAAGGTAAAAGAAGATATGGTTCTTTTAATGAATGTGCATATCAACAACTCTTTGTGGGTAAAGGTAGAGTTAATCTCATAATCGGAGAAGATCTTTGAAATGATAGAGATTTCTAACCAGTAGGTTGGGACAAATGAACAGAACTGTGATGAAAGCCCACAACCAAGACTGAATCTCTATTAAAATATCTTTTCTTACACTGAGCAATTCCAAGTACTACATTGTCTCTGGCTGAGCCTACTCTGACTCAATAAATTAGAATCTTAGACCACTAACTTGGTGTTTCTGCTATAATTTGATATAACTTTTCTTGAAAGACTTCACATTCTGTAAAAATGCATCTTTAAAAATAACAGGGGAGGAGCAAATGTGGATCATGCAATTGGGTACTTGCCTCCCACATGGGAGGTCCCGGGTTTGGTTCCCAGTGCCTCCTAAAGTAGAGCAGACGCTGCAACAAGCAGACATCGTGACCAGCAGACGTCGTGACCAGCAGACGCCGTGACCAGCAGATACTGCAACGAGCAGACGACACAACCAGCAGGGAGCGGAAGTGGCTCAAGTGGTTGGGCACTCGCCTCCCACATGGGAGGTCCCAGGTTCAGTTCCTGGTGCCTCCTAAAGAAGAGAGTGAGCTGGTGCAACAGGCAGGCATGGCAAGCTGACTCAACAAGAGACACAAGAAAAACATAATGAGAGACACAATACAACAGGGAGCAGAGGTTCCTGGTGCCTCCTAAAGATGAGCAAGACAGCGAGCTGACGTTGACAGGCAGGTGCAGCAAGCTGATGCAACAAGATGATGCAACAAGAGACACGAGAAGAAAAACACGAGAGACAAAGCAGGGAATGGAGGTGGCTCAAGTGTTTAGGCACCTCTCTCCCACATCGGAGGTCCTGGGTTCGGTTCCTGGTACCTCCTAAAGAAACAAGGAAGACAAACAGACACAGCAAGTGCAAACAACGAGGGGGTGGGGAGAAATAGATAATAAAAATAAAATAAATCTTAAAAAAAAAAAAGACAAGCAGGCAATGAGCAGACAGATGAGGAAGTCATCTGCGGGGCGGCGGGAAGATAAAAAAAAATAATGGGACATAAAATGGTGGTGTGGGAAGTTCTACAGATCACTCAATCCATCTGAAAAATAAATGAGCTATAAAGAGAATTTGGAATTAAAAAGGCAGTAACACTGAAACCACATTGGACACAGAACAACAATACAAGCGCCAGATAAAGAGAGGGTCTGCTGAGCTTTCCAACTTTCATAAGTGAAGGCACAAGTGAGGCTGCGAACATCCACCATTCCTCAGCAGTGGCTGTAACAGATAAGGATTGCCAGCAGCCAGTTCTGGAATGCCACAGTCTTCAACGAGAAAGCATCTCCTTGCAGATGCCTCTATTTTGGAGTTCTCCTAGCCTCAAAATTGTGAGCCAATAAATTCTCATTGTTTAAGACAACACATTGTATGGTATTTGTTTTAGCAGTCAGGAAACAAAAACATTTGGAGAGGCGATGCACACTTTTGTGTACTTTTCTCTATGTTTCTCTGTTTCTCTCTCTCTCTCTTTCATTCTTGTTTGGCAGATCCCTGAGGAAAAGTGAAAAAACAAAAAAAGGATGGCTCCAGCCTTCAACAAATAAAACCCAGAAATTTCTGAGAATTAGGAGTGGGAAAACTAGATTCCCAGAGTGAATTATATTTTTCTCGTAATCTAATATTCAGAATGTCCAGTTTTCAACAATAACAACAAAAAATGACAAAAACCTACAAAGAAAGTATGGCCTAGTCACAGGGAAAAAAAAACAACTGACAGAACTATCCTAGAGGAAGCCCAGCTACTGGAATTACTAATCAAAGATCTTAGATCAAGTCTTTTAAATATGATTAATGGATTAAAGAAAAAAATGGACAAAAAACTAAAGGAAATCAGGAAAACAACACAGCAAAAAATTAAAACTTTCAACAATCAGAAATTATAGAGGAAAGAAATAGATATTCTGGAACTGAAAAGTACAATAAATGAAATGAAAAATTCAATACAGGAGTTAGGAGCAGCTTTGAGCAGGCAGGGGAAAAAAGAAAGGCATATTTGAAGATAAGAACTGAAACTTTCCAGTCTGAGATGCAAAAAGAAAAAATAAAGAAAAGGAACAGACTCTGAGAAACCTGTGGGAATCCATCACAGGAGTCTCATAAAGAGAAAAGAAAGGGGAAGTAAAAATATATGAAATAATGATGGCCCAAACTCCACAAATTTGATGAAAGACATGAATATACAAATACAAGAAGTTCAATAAACTACAAGCAGGGTAAACTTAAAGAGCTCTACACCACAACACTATAGAATTAAATTGTCAAGACCTATGACACAAATAGAATTTTGAAAACTGCAAGAAAGAAGTGATGTGTCATGTACAAGGGACCCTCAATAATATTAATATCCAACTTTTATCAGGAACTATGAAGGCCACAAGGCAGTGGAATGACATATTTAAAGTGGTGAAAGAAAAAACTGTCAATGAAGAACACTATACTCCAGCAAAACTGCCCTTCAAAAATAAGGGAGAATTTAAGACATTTCTAGATAGACAAAAGCTGAAGGAGTCCACTAGACTGGATCTACAAGAAATGCTAAAGGTATCCTTCATGTTGAAGGGAAAGGACATGAGACAGTAACTTGAAGCTGCCTTAAGAAGCAAAAATTTAATATAGTTAATATTATTAGTAAATATAAACATCACTATTATTGCATTTTCCACTCCATTTTTTCACTTATTACATGGTTTGAAATACAAAAGCATAAAAATCAATCACAAACTTATTTGATACATGGAATATACATTGTGACAAGAAAAACATAAAGGCAAGGAACAGAGAGATGTGGAAATTAAACAACACCTTCTTAAGCAACCAGTAGATCAAAAAAGAAATCACAAGGGAAATTAGAAAATATTCAGAGACAACTGAAAACGAAAATACAACATACCAAAATTTGTGAGATGCAGTAAAGGCAGTGCTCAGAGGGAAATTTATAGCTGTAAACACACATGGAAAAAAGATCTTATATCAAGAACTTAACTTCACATCTTGAGGAACTAGAAAAAGAAGAGCAAAGTTAACCCAAGTTAGCAGAAGGAGGAAATAATTAATAATAGAGCAGAGATGAATTAAATACAGAATAGAAAAACAACTGAGAGAATCAATACAACTAAAAACTGGTTCCTTGTGAACAAAAATAAAACTTACAAACCTATAGACTGAAAAAGAAAAAAAGATAAAAGGCATAAATTACTAAAATCAGAACAGAAATGAAATGATGAAATCATTACTGACTTACAGAAATAAAAAAGACTATAAGAAAATATGATTCACAATTGTAAACAAAAAATTAGATAATTGACAAATGGATAAGAGCCTAGAAACATGCAAATTACCTAAACTGTTTCAAGAAGATCTAGAAAATCTCAACAGACCTATAAGAGATTGAATCAATAATCAAAGACTGTCCATCAAAGAAAAGTCCAGAAACAAATGGCTTCACTGGTGAATTATATCAAACATTTAAATAAAACAAATATCAATCATTTTCAAACTGTTCCAAAAAATTGAAGAGGAGGGAACATTTCTTTAATCATTCTATGAGACCAGCATTGCCCTTAAACAATGTCTTCAGCTCAAGAAAAGACAGCACAAGAATAGAAAATTAGAGACTAACTTCCCTATCAATACAGATGTAATCAACCTTAACAAAATACTGGCAAACCAAATCTAAAAGCATATTAAAAGGATAATACACTAAGAGTAAGTGGGACTTATCCCAAGAATACAAGGGTGGTTTAACATAAGAAAATCACACAATGTAATATACCACATTAACAGAATGGAGAGGGGAAAAAAAGATCATCTCAATAAATACAAAATAGGCATTTGACAAAAAATCAGTAACTTTTCATGACTAAAACACTTGGAAAATTACATAAAAAGGGAACTTCCTGAATATAATAAAGTCCATTTATGAAAAACCAACAGCTAACATCATATTCAAAGATGAAAGACTAATAGCATCCCTCTAATAAAAGAAATAAGACAAGGATGTCTGCTTTCAACACTGCTATTCAATAATGTGCTAGATAATAATGTAATAAATCTATTGTGTATTTATACACTAGCAAGGAACAATACCCAGAGAAGAAACTAAGAAAACAATTCCATGTATAATAGCACCTAAAAGGGAAAAATAATTAGGAACAAATTTAACCAAGGAGCTTAAAAGCGTGTTCACTGAAAGCTATAAAACACTACTGAAATTAAAGAAGACATAAATAAATGTCCAAACATTCTGTATTAGTGTATTGGAAGACTTCATATTTTTCAGATATCAATACTACACAAAGTGCTCTACAGATTCAACAAAATATCTAGTAAAATTTCAGCATTTTTCTTTTTTTTTTTTGCTGAAAGGGAAAAGCCAACCCTCAAATTCATATAGAATTGTAAGAGGGCCCAAATAGCCAAAACAATCTTGAAAAAGAACAACAAAGTTGGAGGATTCACCCTACTAATTTCGAAATTTACTAAAAAGCTACAGTAACCAAAATACTATGGAGAATGGCACTGACATAAGGATAGACATACACACAAATGGAAGAGAACTGAAAGTCCAGAAAGAGGTCCACAAATTTATGGCCAAATTATTTTAGACAAGTATGCCAAGTATATGTGATGGGGAAATTGCCTCTTCAGCATATGGTACTGGGAAAACCAGATATCCAAAAAATGAAGCTGGACCCCTACTTCAAATCATATACAAAAATTAATTCAAAATGCAATAAGGAATTAAATATAAGAACTAAAACAATAAAACTCTTAGAAGGTAACAGAGGGGCAATTTTCATGATCTTGGATTCAGTAATGGCTTCTTAGATACCATACCAAAAGCATGAGTAAAAAAATAAAAACTAGATAAATCTGACTTCATCAAAATTAAAAACTTTTGTGCATCACAGGACATTATCAATAAAGTGAAAAGACAACAGACAGAATGTGACAAAATAACTGCAAGTCATATATCTAATAAAAATCTAATATATAAAGAACAATTACAACTCAACAACAAAAATATAAACAACTCAATTTAAAAATGGGCAGAAGAGTTGAATAGATATTTCTCCAAAAAGGATATACAAATGGGCATGAAGCACTTGAAACTGTATGTATTCGTAAAAGACTGAAAAAAAAAAAAACAAAAAAAAACTCTACCTGTATGTGCCATGCCAATAAAGTAACAGAGCAAATATTTGCCAAAAAATAGGATATCATTACTCCAAAACTGCTGATTCAAACAATAAGAAAAATAATTACCAAAATCAGATGAAAGATTTCCATCCCATACCCAGTAGTCATGACTGCTCCCTTTCCCCACATCACTTGTACCATGCAACTTGGGAGTCCCATAGAGCCAGCAGGGCAGAGTCCCTCCTGCTACAGATGCAGACAACAGAGCCACTCAAAATAGTGAGTTAGAACCTCACAGATATCCAGGCATGGGGATGCAAATACAGAGACACCAAGGGGGAAACACAAGCACCTGAGGAGTTCTGGATACAAAAGTGCCCCCGGGGAGGCGGGGTAGGGGAAGTATGAAAGAGAGCCTGCAGCAGATCTGTTGACAAGAGATAAACTCAAAGCAGTCTCTGTTTGCTGGACAACCTAGATAAAAACAGAACTTTCTGGGTTTACCAATCTTTCTGGACTGATCAGATCTGGGTCCCTGGGGTAGGATACTCTCTTAGGGAAGAAAACAGATGCAGAAAAGCCTCAAAGCAAAAAAGAAGGGGATGGGAATGGGGGTGGGGACTGAACTACTGTAAGACAGGACAGGTCCCAGAACTGAAAATATAAGCTGCAAGTGGCACTGAGTAAGAAAATTAAAACAAATCATAGGAACTGGGAAGAAAATTCTACACAAAAACAAATGGAACAGATCAAGATACCCAGAGAAAGAACAGAGGAAAGAAAGCTATCTCCTGGAGGTGAAACAATTATACAAAAAGTGCAATCTTAAAAATTGTACCACATACCCATGGAAAGAACCAGATGAAGAAGAGCTGAGAAAACCATAACAGTTAAAAACTGGCTACACTAAAGATCTAAAATAAGTTGGATAAAGCATCAAATAAGAGCCTTAACACACAGCCAATCAGCAATAAAACTCAAGACAAGGAGGAGAAACTGACCTTCAGAGTTAATACTTGTAGATAACCAGATGTCCAGATATCAGCAAAAAATTACAAGCCATACTAAGAAACAAAAAGATATGACTTAGTCAAGGGAACAAATTAAAACTTCAGAGTAGGCACAGAATTTGGAACAACAAATCAAAGAAGGCCAAACAAATCTCCTAAATCAATTCAAGAAGATCAAAGAAAATATGCATAAAGAGATAAAAGGATATTAAGAATAAAATATGTGAGAATAAAGACGAATTTGGAAGTATAAAAAGAAACATTCTGTTATGGAGATGAAATGCACATTATGGAGATGAAATGCACAATAATAGAGATTAAAAATACACTAAAGACATAAAATAGCAGATATGAACATGCAGAAGAAAGAATCAGTAAACTAGAAGACAGGACAATCAAGAAGCAGTTGTAGCTCAGTGGATGAAGGCCTGCTTCACATGTACGAGGTACCAGGTTCAATCCTCGGTACCTCCTAAAAAAAAAA
>JAQZBX010054053.1:0-18736 GCA_029593785.1 Cabassous unicinctus | reverse complement strand
TTTTGCTTGTTGTTTGTTTATGTTTTTTTTTCAGGAGGCACCAGGAACCAAACCTGGGACCTCCTATGTGGGAGGTGTGTGCTCAACTGCTTGAGCTATATCACTCCCAAGAAACGTTTTGATTACTTAATAAAACAGTTTTTAAAGGATTTTAGTAACTTTGTTTATTGAAGCAACCCCAGCAAGGATTCAACTTAAAAGCATTTACTGCAAATTAATATTTATATTCAAAATCAATGGACTGTGTTAAAATTAATACTTGCCTTCTCTCAAATTAGTACAATCCACAATGTTTTCAGTGTTAGGCTTGCATGGTCAGATGATGGTACCTACAGAGTACATTTTCAACCATCTATTGATGGAAGGGAAAGAATTTTTACTGCAAAATGAATAACAATGATAAACAACTATTTATTTGTGATGGAATATACTCCTGTTTCTCTACTCAGACTCAGGATTAGCACAGTTGTCTGCAGCCTGAGTGGCTCTGAACCTGACCATGTGTGTGTGTGTATGTGTGTGTGTAAGAGAGTGCACTAGAGGTTATCACAAATAAAGATAATAACCCTCTTGTAAATAACAGAGGGTACCTATAAGAGCCCTGCCCCAGATAACAGTGTCCTTTAATTTAAAGTGAACAATATCCATCGTGCTCACTGTTATTTACATGTTTTTTAATCTACATCTTTACAACTCAGCGGAGCCAAATGCTTTTGTGGCATGACTTGTTGTTAAAATACTACTACAGAGTTTAGAAATGTCAATCTTGTTTTATCCCCTGGAGAAATTGTATTCCAGTTAATGGTATTCACTCTAGGAATAATTACAGGAATTCTAGTTCTTGACTACACAGAAAAAAGACTCACATTTTAGCAAGAAATGTGTGTCAAGTTTGATAACATACATGAGGAGCCCCTGGGATTTGCATAAAAAATATATCTTAAAGAGTTACACGCCTTCTGCCAGCGTGAAGTCTCCTAAGGCCGGCCTTATTTTGCAGGCCCCAATCTTATTACTTTAAATATGGTGCTCTCAAAATCAGTATCAAAACATATATACTCTTCTGTGCTGTAAGTGTTTCACGTGTTATAAGTTTCCTTAAAAACTGGTAAACTTGAAGATGCCGATGATGTTTCTTGGTTTTTGGCATGCCTTACAGACCTTTATATGCCATTGCAACTAGCACAATAAAAGATGCATAATAGGCATTCAACCTACACTACCTGGAAAATATTTGGCTGTCTATACTCTATCACTACCAACATTTTGAAACTTATTCCTCTATAGGACACTTCCACCTGGGACCAGATGCTCTAATTAATGACCATTGAGAAAGAAAAGAAACAATCCTTGATTTTTGCCACAAATACCACCCAAGACCTTTAGAACTCTTCCATTAGAAACAGACCACTGAGGAAAGTACTTCACACACGAGCTGTGGTCAGATGAGAATGGACGCACTCTACCTGAGTGACTCTGCCCATCTATACTGTGCATAATTCAAATGTGTACCTGGTAGGTCACTGGAGGTCTTTGGGTCCTACAAGCATCATTAAAACAGCATTTATTAAATGCCAAGGGCCTACCGTATATACATATCAGCTCCAGGGGCTCTCTTTGCCAGTCTCTCATTTTGGCCAGCTCTTCCTCTACTTCTCTACTTATCCAAAGTTTTCCCCTTGCTATGAGGGCCACCTAATCTAAGCCCTTACTGGCCATGTCAGGCCAGAGTGAGCATTCTTTCTTCTGAACCCTTGCAACCTTTATGTTTTCAAACACTCATTAGGTATGAACTTGGTATTTTCAGTCACTTTTTAAATATGCATAGCCTCTTCAACTATCTTGAAAATCCTTGAGGACAGGGAGCATGCCTTACAGAACTTTATTTGCACTGTTCCTAAAACAGAACCTTGAATATCACAGATAATTGATAAACGTGTTAATAGTAATACTGATCTATTGGGAAAGATATCTTGAATGTAAGGAAGTGGAATGAGGGTAGATACTGCATATGCAAAATGATATTAAAATGAGGGAATAAAATAATATCTTACATTTCTAAAATGCATTTTAGTTTAAAAATACGTTCTCAGATCCTGTCTTATTTGGCATACACATTGGTAATATCTCAATAATCCAACGCTCTGGAAACAGGTAATTTTCAAAACATGACATGACACGCTATGGATGTTAATCTATCTAATTTAGTACCATATATTTAAAAGCCAGGACAAGGTTTGACAAGTTTACCCAACCAACATTGTTTGTGTGCCTGCTAAATTTCTAGAACTGAGCATAAATTCTAAAACAGAAAATGCCAGCTTCACCTAAGAACAAAGAAGCAGTAGAGCAGTCCCACTTATTTTTTCCCTAAAAGTATGTTCCATAAATGAAATCTGATACTACACTGCATGTAAAAGTAGAGCAAGAACAGAGCTATTACTTTAGAAAAGACTCATTCTCAAGCAGAATCCAAATTGGAATGGCGGCTAATGCCAGTAGTAACAGAGTTTTGGCTACAAAACAATCAGTTTATGGACTTATTAACAGTTCATAAAATGTATGGCATTCTTCTGGTTCCTTTCACCAGTGAACATATGCTCTGAATTTACAACAGACTGAAGCACCATCCCATAAATATTAAAAATAGTTGTGAGCATCACAATGGAAATATCTCAAACCACACTAGAAATATGATTCATGCTCAAGACAGCAGAACTTTTCAGATACGATCAAGGTTGGGCAACACTGCCAACACACGCAGAGGGGTTTTTGGGAGGGGATTTTGAATGGGGATTTTTGAGGGCTTCTAAATGGTGAAAACTGAAACTTCCAGTTTCATAGTAATTACTGTCTCTTAAGATGGAGACAAGGTGGGGCAAGGAACCTTGACATCCAACAAGAATCCAGGAGGGGCAGTAAAATAAAATTCCTTTCAGGGAAACACTAAAAGAATGTTATCTGGCTCATGCTTCTGTGAGGCTAAATGAGACAACACTTGATAAGTAATTAGAAAAGTACCTTGTAAATGCTCAAAAAAGGTAAACAATTATCACTGGAACAATTGTTATCATCACCATCAGCCTTTGCTTCTTTTTAAATTTCTCTACCTAGCATGACTGATTACATAGTAGGCTTTTCAGAGATTCTTTGATCACTTAGTAGTAGGTCTCTTCTGGAAAAGCTATGAAATGCATTTTTTTCTCTCTAAACCTAGAATTAATATAATTGGCTTTCACTATCCATACTCTGTGAACATGTTAGCCTCAGAATGTATAGCCAAAATGAAAAATATTTTTATTGAGCATTTCATTTTAAATTCATGATAAAGCAGTGAAAAATCTTGAAAATGTTTTTTAAATTCTTTTCTGAATCGAAGAAGATTTCATATGTAATAAATTCCATATATAATAAACTCTGTATACCAGTAACAGAATTATTTTGTTGTGATATTAAACTTTTTAAAGACCTCAAGATTTAATGGCTATTAGCGTTAATAAAATCTCCATAGTTCTTCCAGTTGGTTTCTCAACTGTAGGAACAGGCTTTGTGACTTGTAATTCTGTCAGTGGTAAAAAAGCTGGAAAAGTCATAAAGAAAATCCATAGGTAACAATGGTTCCAGCTTTTGGTTCTTTGTTCCTCTCTGGCAACTAGTTGAGTAATAGTTTGAAACTGAAAATAGGGGAGACTATAGTTGAAGCTACACCTCTGACCACGTTTACTCCGTCTAAAAAACAGCGAACATTGTTACCTGCCTGGAGCTATACAACATCCATGGTACTCCTGACTTATCTAAGAAAGCAATCTAAACCAAATGGCTAAATTCACTTGAAAGCTGCTTATCATCAAAGTTCCCATTCATGCATTTGGGACCACACTGACCATTGAGAGAACTATTACAGAGGCAAAAGAAAACTCTATTTATAGACTTTTTGCTTTCAGTGAAACATTTTTGTGCTGATATTTGTTTCTTCAGATATTTTGCATACTGTTATCTAAAGTAATATCATGGTGACATAATCCCTTCTTTTCATAAAGTTAGACTCCATATACCTTAGCAACTTTACCAGACAAATATTCATGTAATCCCCGTCTTGTGCGTTTCAGTCACAGCATTCTCTAGAAATGCCCCACCTTTTGCATAGACTTTTCTCTCTGCTTGCAATTTCCTTCCCACTGCCCAGATCTCATCAAACCTCTGCCTCATTCTAATAGCACTACCATTGGACATCTCTTCCTAATGCCCATAAGCAGTTGCCCTTCTCTGGCAGTATGTCAACATGCATTTTAACTATCAAATAACATAGTTTGTCTCCAGCAGTCTGGGAGCAACTTGGGGACAGAGCCCAGACCTTCTTTACATTTGTAATGACAGCACCAAGCATAGTTTCTGGGACAGATTTGACATTCTCTATTATCTTGCTCAGTGACAATGGTGTACTGCTCGGCCAATAAATCCTCATATTTATGGTTCAACATATTTTATAAATAAAATGTACTTGTGTTGTAAAAGCAGGTATCATTCAGTAGTAACGAACTCATTTCACTTGTGGTGCGAAATCAACTTTATATTTTAATAATGTCGAGCAAGGCGAAAGAAGGGAGCTGTGTTGAAGGTGGTAGGGTGTATATAAATGCTGTGTGAAGACTAATAAAAAAGTATATTTTATAGACTAAAGGAAACAAAGTAAAAATGATATAAGTAACAGCAGAAGTGGAAAGGAGACCAGACTAGCATTTGATGGATAGGCAGACTAATGTTGTTGATTCTATCATGATAGTGGGCATTATTTATGGTTTGTGTATATGATGCTGAGGTAACTGGACCAAGAATGTGAATTTGGTGTCTGCAGCTGTCCTAGCCTCAGAGTCATAAAGAAGCTTATGCCATAAAAAAGGACACAGTCACTTCTTTTCTAAGCTGTAACTTGTTTACACCAGGACTTGATACAATCTGCAAATATTTTCTCTTTGTCTTTCAAAGAATTTATTGGTTTTCTGAATTTTTATTTTTAATGAGTCAATTATTAGACTAACTCCTTTTTGGAAAGTGAATTTAGTGAGGACCTTCCACTATATATTATATAAAAAATCACAATAGTATTATTTGGGCTGTAATTTTATTTGCTTACAAGCGTTTTTCAGATTCTCTTGGCTGCCAGTCAGTTTTTACCATGCAAAGAGTGAGGACAGGCATTTTGCAGTCACCCAGACATGAGTAGTCTGAGCAGGTTTTTAACAGTTACTACCAATAATAGCCAAGAATATTTCTAGGCACTGATGTTACAGCAATTAATAAAACAGACAAATTCTCTGCCCATGAGATATAAACTATAAGAAAACCAGTCCTAGTAAGTTATCACAACAGAACAGCATAAACAACTTGGACCACAGAAAGTTGCTCAGAAAAACACGTTGTAGCTCAGGCACTTTTACCATGTCATGTCATAATTCTAGGGTGGTATAGACACTTTGGTCTAGCAGTGATATGGGAGCAAGTCAGTTAAGGAGGGAAAAGATCACCAAAAACTCCAAGATAGCTACCACACAAATTAGGGTAAATTTCCACAATCAGTGATTCTGGCCCCTTGCTTGGAAATTAAGTGAAGCTCCACTTAGATGCAACCTGGGCACATTGGGGCAAGGAATGGAGAGGGGGTGGGGGTTGAGAATTGAGGTGTGAATGTAAATGAACTCGTTCCAATGCTTTGCAACTTTGGAGAAATCAACTCACCAAGAGGTATGGTTCATAAGAAAGCAATCTTAAGAAGAATTCAGGTTTCCCATGGATGGGACACAGGAATTGCAGGCAATCGCCTGCCGTGACTGTTATATTGGCTAAACCTTTACGATTCAAACATTATCCAACCAAGATTATGTACATAACTAAAAGTAATATAGTAATATAGAAATCAAAGATAAACACATGTGGGGTGTTTTATGATGAAAATTTAATAATACTAAAAGTATGTGTGCACTTGTGTGTGTGTGTAAGTGATTTAGAGTAAATCTGGATTTTCTATTTATTGGTTTTAATTAGGTATGAGTGCCTTTTACTCTGAGTTTCTGTTTTCTTGTTTGTAAACTGGACATGACAGCAGCTATTTGATAGGATTGGTGAAAATATTCAGTGGAATAATATCCAGAAATACTTTTTAAATGATAAAGCATTCTTGCAATATTTATTATTATTGCTTTACACTGGGAAAATAATGGAATTTAGAAATATGACATTGGGGGTCTAAACCCTAGGTATAAGAGAATAAAACCATAAAAGAAGAATGAAGAAGCCTGAAGTAATATCATAAAAATGGATATAATGAGAAAGGCATGAGTTATAGTAATTTGAAAGAAAATTGTAAAACCAAAAGTTCAGTTTTACTATAATATCATGAAGTACAGTTAAAAGCTGCTCCAAAATATTTATTAGTTTAAAAAAGTTCAAAAAGATAAAATTAGTTTAAAAAGATAAAATTTGCTCAACAGTGATGAAAATATATGGAGGTTAAGCAAAAAGTCAAAGAGAATTTTTACCTTAACTCTATGAAAATGCTAAATCAATGTCACAAGTTAGATATGAATTAATTCAAGATCCAAAAATAGATGTCAAACCTTTTTTATAAATGGGAAGACTCTTATGAGGGAACAGAATACACAGCCAAGGGTTAGAAGGTATAGGGAGATGAAAAAGGGGGCTGTTTTCTTTCAACTGATACTTGAAAACCGGGCTGAGTGCATATACTCCAACTCAAATGCTTTCTTAAAGGGTTTGATTTCATACCTATAAATATTTTATATAATCACTTTATAGTATACATGGATCTATTAAATTTAGGTGAGAACAACAATTAATTCATTAAAAATTCAGTTCAAATACATGTATTTTTGTTTCCATTATTTACTTTTTCTTCTATGTTTCCCATCCACATCTTCTTTTTATAAGAGTCTAAAGTTATGAATGGCTGGTCATTTTCATGCCATCCACAATTTCAACCACTCTCTTCAGAGATTATCACTTCTGTCTATATTTTAGAAAACATGCACACACAAATTTACATGGTTTGTTATTATTATTATTATTTGTAATAATAAACTTGATTTTTAGAGAAGTTTTAGATTTACAGAAAAATTACACCGAAGGTTTAGTTAGGGGAACTACCATATAACCCCCACACAAACACCCACACACATTATTTTTAAATGAAGTATCTGTAGATACTATTCTGCAGCTTTCTTTCTTAAAAGGAATTTTGTCTGCTCAAAGCATTTTCATGTCAGTATTTTTAAATCTACCTCATTCTTTGCCATAGCTACGTAGGACTCCTTACCATGGATGTATCATATATTACCCATTTCTGTATTGATGAATTTCAAGTTTGATCTGATTTTTTCTATTGTGAAAAGTTCTGCAGCATCTTATACATACATCTCGGTGCACATCTGTGAGATACGTTTCTGTAAGATATATCCTAGAAGGAAAATTGTAGGGTCTAAGGATATGCTTTATCTCCCTCCAATTTTAGTAGGTACTAAATTTACTCCCCAAGAGAGTTTTAATAATTTATATTATTACCAGCTTAGGAATTAAGCAAAACATTATTTTAAATGGATTTAAACACTGAAAAATTTAGTTCCATTTGCTATATATTATCTATATAATTATCCATATACATGGTTCATGCTATAATATATTTTTAGTTCTCATTTTATAGCTCATTATTTTCTATCAGATACTATTAGAAGGGTTAAGTGCCAATCCCTGGATCTTCAGGCATACTATGTTAAAAGTATATCAGCATCATATTTTAGGAATACTACTCTATGAAGTTTTTCTAGAAAAAAAAATAGTAGGAATAAGTGGGTTCTTATACATGTAATCTAAAACACACAAACCCAAAACTAAGTTAAATTAAATATAGTAATTACATAATTGGTATTACAACAAAATCAACTGAGACTATAAATTTTATAGGAAATAAGAAGCAGAATATTTGAACTTGAGAACAAGATATCATTTCTATGAATTGAAATGAATTCTTCTTAGTGAAATCATTTGTAGCATTGGTGTATGATTACTTTCTTTGATCCATGTGTGTGTGATTGATTCATTTTCCAAAAAGAGTGTAGATAAATGGAGGTAAAATGTACATACTGTGTGACCAAATAGATAAGTGAGGTGAGAGAGAAAGATACATCACTGCTGAGTCCAAGTTTCCATCCATTGTGATGGAGAGAGTGGGGATCCTACTGGTTGAGACATATTAAAAAGGAGGAAGATATGATTAAAAAAGACTTTGGCCACTTTGTATCTGAGTAGATAATGCATGAGATACCCAGATAACATAGTTCTATCAGATCTCGGCTAGGGATATAGAATTAGAAAACATCTGTCAAGATATGAAAATTAGAGCCTTGTTTCAGATTTGTATGAAATAGTCCAGGGAAATAACATAGAATAAAAACTAAATAAAAAATTGAAAGGGCCTGAATGGGAAAACTGCGCAAAAGTAGAATTTTTCTCTTGCTTTGTTCACTGCTATATCACTAGTATATAGAATTGAGTGGCACAAAGTAGAAGCTGAATAAATACTTGTTGAATGTATGTATATATTATTGCTCATTTATTTTTTTGCTTATCTTTGGATGGTAACTGTAGTAGACTGAATTACATACCCCAATTTAGACATTTTTTAAATCTTAAACTGCATTCCTGTGGGTTGGAAGCCATTGTAAATAGGACCTCTTGAAGATGTTTTTTTTAGGCCAACCGAAATTGTGGTGGATCTTAATCCAGATAACTGGAGGTTTTATTAAGGGAACCAGAGATCTGGGAAGTCGGTGGGGACCCAGAAGAGAAAGAAGATATCACCATGTGATATCCTAACCCACGCACTCTCTATCCCCCATCCTGCATTTTTCTCTTTATAAAAATTGACAGCCCCTGAAACTGTTTCTTCTTTACCTGTTTATTAACAGAATGTAATACCTATGAATATAGGAATATCATGTTTTGTTCACTATGATAACTTCACATCTGGTACATGGTGCCAGAAATATTTGAAATGTCAAGAAATATTTGTAAAATGAATGAGTATCTTTTTTATCAGCAAATCAAAATAGGTAGACATATTAATAACATCAAAAAGACATATTTCCTTTGTTGGTTAACTTCTGCTTGCCACTCTAGTTCCATTCTGTACTCTTCACCCTCCTAACCCTGGCAGCCCCACCTCTTTGGCCAGCACCAATAGCATGGTTTCTGTTGTGTTTGGCCAATGGGAGGCACTGACAAAGTGTCTATTGGGCAGGAGGAGGGTGAGCTCAGGAATTTTTCACCAGACTTTTTCCCTGTGATTGGCTACATCCTTTGAGGCCTTTACAGAAGGCAATTCCTCCTGTCAGACAATTATCTCCATACAGGTACCCTTCAGGTCTGTGGGAGGTAATAGCTCCTTCTATGACCAGCCCCAGAGTAGTTTTCCTTGAACCTTGCACAAACTTTGCAAACTCCTCAAAATATCAGTTAGCATGGATGGTCTGTTTCTGCTGGGACCCTTATTTTTAAATTTCATGAAAAAGATTTTTCACCCAAGTTTTGTAAGTAATGAATTATTTCATCGTCTAATGGCATGGTATAAAATGAAAAAGATATGGGCACCCAGCTTGAAGCAACTTTATGTATACTTGGAATTTCTTAGAAATGTATTATTCTCCCTCTCTAACCTAAAAATACATAATATATACGACTAACGTAAAGTATATATGAGTAGACAAAATGTTTTACTCCATAATATGTTTGCATTCACTGTAATGTAAACAAATAAATAGACTACAAAAAAAATTGTAAAATGTTTACCCTGCAGTTTTCTGTCCCCTGGATCCACAGCAGCCGACCCTAGAAGCACTTGTGGTTCATTTTGAGATGCACAATTTCAGAGCATAATGACACCAAACAATGGACATCTGTGAGTTTGTCTTTGGGATATTTCTTTTGTTGGCTTTCTATTACAAGTCTTGATGAAACTTCCAGCATAGAGATTAGCTCCTGTGATAAACAAGTTCATATTAATACACAAAAAGTTATAAGATTCAATTAACCTATCAAACCAATTTGAGTAACATGTTTGAATTTAGCCTCCTGGGAATAATATATATTCTGTACTGTGAATTGAAGAGTCACTTGATAGTGGGAATTTCAGTTACACTGTGAACCAATGATTAGCAAGTCTGGCTGATTATCAGAATTATCCAAGAGACTATAAAAAATTACAAGTTCTCAGTGCCTGGCCCAGAAATAATGAATCCAAGTGTCTAGAGGTTGAGCTTATAATCTTTATTTTTGATCATCCCAAATGATCCTGATGATCACCTGCTGTGAATTACTCACTGTAGCTTCTGCCTACATGGAGCTAAGTTCTATTTTTTGCCTGTGAAGATTTCTATTAATTCCCCACTTCTGCATTTGCAGATAACTGTTACTAATTCCATTTCACTACCTGATTTCTGTTTTGTTTTTTTTTTCTGTTTTTTTAAGAACACCACTTTTTGCTTTGGAGAAGCTACTTCCATATTGATCTCAGGTGTTAAATTAAGAAATGGAAAATACTGTTGACTCAAGATTTATTCACTTAAAATAACCAAATATAAATTTCTTTAAAAATCCTTCACTGTTAAGCATTAGTCTATATTAGTATCTTCATATACTTTGCCATCACTAGGCATCACATCTCTAGATTTAATGTAATCAGAATTGAAATATTTTATTAAGAGAGTAGAAAAAAATGATAAAATAAATTAGATTGTAGGTACACCTTAATTTATAGGAGAGATGTGATTCTGAGAGATTGGCTACTGAGGTAATTTCTATTAATAAAATTATATTTTCTAAGTGATTTGGAAATAGCATGATTCTTGGAGTAGGGTGCAGAGAATGTGCTTTTGAGATTAAAAAAAAGAAATCAAACATGAATTTGATGTAAATTTATTTTTAAAATCATATATTTAAATATGAATTATGGATGTTGATAAAATAATACTTAGATACTTCAAGAAATTGTGCTCCCTAACCCTGCCTTCCTTTCTGACTCTAGCCATAAGTGAAGAAAAAAACCCTGTAAGGAGAAACAGATTAGATAGAGCACATTGTGCCTTTCTTCCTGCTGGGGTAATGTTATCTGATATCCCTAGTAAGTACTGCCTTCTTTAGGATCCTAAGATTATTACAAACACTAATTATTACATACTGATGCCTCAATTATTTTCTTATGCTGTGAGTATGCAAGGATTTGGGAATTGAGGAGGTGTAGTTAGAAATAATGTTTCTAAAAGCTATCTTTATTTATGCACTTCCAGTAACCTAGAACATTTTGAAATAGCTACTCAGATTTAGTGTTTTGATAAACATTAGTTCTCCATGGTTAATTTCCTCCTAGTAAGTTCTGCCCAAATAATTTCAGAATAATTATAGTTGTGTGAAATCTCATTTTCATTTTTGAGTCTGACTTTTAGAAGGTATAAACATTCAGTCTGACTGGCTTTCAACTTTTAATGCATTAAAGTTCTTTCATGGCCGCTAAATTGATCTTGTCTCTTATTCTGCCTTGTCCACACAATCACCTAATGGATTGCTTACTGTCCCATTTGACATTCCTCTCTCCCAAGCAACCTAGATGACATGCCCACTAGAAGACCCTGGTGTGATGAAGCTCACAACTGCAGAGGCTTGAATAAGAATCTGATTGAGATACCCGGAAGGTGAATCCTGTGATGGTGCTGCACCTCCTCCAAACGGGGCTGCAACCCTGTGATACAGAACAAAGCAATTTTCACACTCTCTTTCCAAGATGAGAAACCCTGAAAAGAGGACATTGTACTGAAGCCCCTCCATCGCTATTTAAGCCCAGAAGCTGCCTCTTCAATTAAAATGGGAGGTGCTGGATCAGAAAAGACCTGCCTTTGTTAAGGGAGTGAACAATCAGGAGCAGCTGGAGGCTGGGGGTGGTCAAAAGACCACCTAAGTTTTTCTCTATTAACACTGAGAAGCAAAGGAGTTGTGGGTTGATTGTGGCCATTAAAAAAAAAAAAGAAAACAGAGAAAACCTAGGTGATTATATAGAGCCTTACTGACATTTGCATTCTGGTTTTCTTGGACTTTTGCTGAATACTGAACCTTTAACTCTATTAATTATGTGCTATTATTAAATTAGTCATGTTTCCATTATTAAAAAATAATAGATTACAATCATAAATATCTAATGACTTCTAGTGAATTTGTCTTTGCTGTTAGATATTTGCTTTTTAAATAGTACCTTCCCTACATATTAAAAGTTCAACCTACAAAATTCTTTGGAGAATGAAAGCTTTCATTTAAGAAAAGAAGGAACACGTAATTTTTAGCCAGTATTTCAGGAGAAATCTTGTCATTTCTCTCGAGAACAGCTCATCATAAAAGCTCTAAGGAAACCGTGTTTATAATCAATTACCCAAGAAGGCCAAAATCAATTTAACAAGATTTAGCTAATGTTTTACTAAAGCAAACTCTTTCTTTAAACATGATTAATATCATTTAGGGGCTGTTATTAGTGGTGTAGTCTCTAAAAAGTGTGACTAATTTGTAACGAAAGGGCTTTTGTGTGCACATATGGGGTTTACAGGAGGCACAGAAATTTAAAATGGTATTAGTGATTACATCTGTTCTTTGCTTTTGATATTTTAAGAGAACACACAATTTTTTTCTGTCTCCTTGGAATGTCTCCTAAAAGGTCACCGAAGGATCAAGAAATACTTAACCTATAACTATCCATGATTAAAGCAACTCCATGCAAATTGTATTCTAGGGTGACATTTAACAGTGTCAGTAAGTGGGTAGAATAAAAAATTATCATTGGATTTTAGAATTAGAACAGACTAAACAATACAGGCCAATAATTTTCAAACTATTTTAACAGCTCACTTCTTATAAGAAACCCAATATAAACAAATACTTAAAAATGCATCTGCTAAGACTGAAGGGAGGGGCTATCTACGTTGCGCCTATTGGGTTTCTCTACCATCACTGCTTCCCACCTCTACGCAGAGGCCACAATTTGAAAACCAGACAACCGTCTCCTAACTTAACACAACAGGAAACTGAAGTGTAACGTGTTTAAATGTCCATGTTTTCACAGTATATTCATACACTCGAAATCTAGTCTGATGCATAGGTGGTATCAATACTGTTATCATTTCATTCAGCCTCTCACCACCTATGACCTAATATGATTTTTCTACTACTGAGCTTTACACTTTATATTAATATGTTTTATCAGATCATGGTGCTCCTGTGAATTGGATGCATGCATAAATCTATGTCTCTTCTTTAAACACACACATTCAACTTGAAATGTTCTAATGATGGCTGTGCATGCATATAAGACTCCCAGACATCAAGAACTACATCATAATTGTCTTTGGGAGTTCAGATCCTGATCATAGTGATATTAATACCAATAGTCTCCAGAGAATTGAGATAGTCCCTTTATATAAATTAAGTAAAATCCCAAGATGATGCCAATATTTTAACATTTTTGCTCTACAAACACAGAGGTTTCATGGGGTTGAACCTAATAATAGCTTGAATCCTTACAATAGCCCTGTAAAGCAAACATTTTCCCCATACCCCATACTATAGGTGAGAAAACCCAGGTTCACAGAGAGGAGACTTGCCTAAGGCCATGCTAATAAAGTGTTAGAGTTGGAAGCTAAGCCCGTATCTTCAAATCACAGGTCTTTTTTCTGTACCATGTTGCCTCGTATGCTCAGATCATTTGACCATATAAAGAACAATTTTGTTCAACGTATAGCATAGTTCCATAAATGTAAAAGTTGGAAATGGTCGTCCCGGACAGACTGTGTAAAGTTTTATGAAGTAAACTTTTAATATTATATTTACTAAAATTGATATCAGGTATCAATAGTATACATTTCCTGAGACTTTCATGCCCCTATGAAGCCGACAACTAGGGAAGCTAAATAACCATCATTTGCTCAATACTTTTTCCTCATGTACTTATCAAACCAGGGAATCTTTATTTTGTCTAGAGTTTTGAACTAAAATGAAAACATATTAGGCCAAAAACAACAAAAGCAGTCTAGTAAAATGTGAAAATGTTCCCTTGGAATTTGTATCTAATTTCAGAAACTGTTAGGTGGAAAAATAATCAGACTTTGTATATGTGACCTTCCATCTTTTAAATTCAAATGAAATGAGTTTTTTTAAAAACTACTGAAAAAAAGGAAGATAAAAATAAATAGATGGGGAAAGTATCACTAATTTATCAAAAGATTACTTGACACAACAAGCGATAACGTCAAATGGCTAACTTGACCAAAGAAATAAAAGGATAATGAAATAGGTGGAAGGGACAAGGTTTCCTTTCAGTATCATTCCAGAGTATTAATATTCAAGAAATCTTAGCACCTGAGAGCTGCTTAAGCTGAAACAAACTGAGGATTTTTTGTTATATTTTACACTATCCTTAGAAAAAGACTTTTAAGTCTCTTATTTAAATTGTTTACTTTAAAAAGGTCAAAATTGAATATGGGATGCATCAGGTAGTAACACAAAGTCATGAAGATTATAACACTATTTACTATATTCTTTGCATGTTTTTATTGCTAAGTTGTATACTGTGATTCCCATAACTTTTTTACAAGGGAATTTTCCATTTTTTCTTGACTTGCACTCAAATTGATAAGTAAAAATACCATGGGTTTAAGACTGCATCTTCTAACTTTTTTATACTAATAAAATGTTGAAACCTAGCCCAAATTCTACTATATTGCCTTGATAAAGAAAAGCTTATGGGCATGGCATATATGTTAAGAGAAATGAAATGTAATAAGCTCTTATCCATTCAGACACAATATTTTAAATATATTTATTTAGTAACAGGTAAAAACACATTATAGAGATTTTAAAAAAATACAATTTAGGATTAAGGGTATTCTGGCTACATCACCCATCAGTGTAATGATTGTCAGAGTTTGCTTCTGCTGCTCTGAATTACCAAGCAAGAGCAAACCCACCTGTCTCTCATCCAGGCACATC
Organism: Cabassous unicinctus; assembly: GCA_029593785.1. Classification (NCBI taxonomy): domain Eukaryota; kingdom Metazoa; phylum Chordata; class Mammalia; order Cingulata; family Chlamyphoridae; genus Cabassous; species Cabassous unicinctus. The sequence continues at coordinate 3,646 of JAQZBX010054053.1, read as the reverse complement.
TCTTCCAAAGTGGTGGTGGTGGGTCATTGGGGACATACCTCTTTCTTGTATCAAGGATCTAGCATAACTTTGGACCTCTCTGTAACCTCAAAGAGTTGGGGGAAATTTTCAAATGAGTGCTCCTCAAAATAAGTGTTAAAGAGGAGGGAAAGTTCTTTGCAGTCTGAGATCAGGAAATCTTTATGAACAGATAGATGTGAAGGAGAGGGAAGGGAGAAAGAAAGGGATAAGAAGGAATTCCAAGAGGGAGCAAGGTACATGGGGTGAAATTCAGTCAGCAATGCCCAGATCCCGGCGGTTAGGATTTTATCACTTTCACTTTAAATGATTTTTGAGTGACCTTTTGATCTGAAAATATTTCGAACTTTGTGAGGAACAATTTGTCACAGATCCTTTTAGGATATTTTTAAAGACTGAAGAGACCAGATGTTTCCTATGAAATGATGGTTCTGCCTTGCCTCTTCAGGTTAAGACTAGGGGTCCCATATTCCGAAAAATTTAGGATTGAACCACCGCTCTACCACCTCTAGTTGGTTGACTGCATACGGGGAATTAATGATAATGGGGACTTGATAATGCGGATCTAGAGGATGGTCATCAAGTTCAAGTGAGATGCTCTATGTAAAATGCTTAGCATAGTGCACACGGAACATAAACATCAGTTCTAGTCATTAGCTTTCTCAAATTTATTATGAAAAAACATTTAAAGGGATCCTTTTGTATTTAAACAGCAAGAAAAGGAAAAGATATTTAGTAAATGAAAAATGAACAGGATTTGAGAAAAATAATTTAGATGTTCACCTCATACAATACTAAAAGATAAAACACATTGGATAGTACAATTAAAATGTAAAAATACAGCAAAACAAGCCAGTAAAATCCCGAGTTTTGAAGAATTTTATCAAATATCTGCATGGAGAGAATTTTCTCCACATAAAATCATTAGTGAAATAGATACTCTTTTTCACAGCTGGTGAGAGTGTAAATGTTTTCTCTTTTTTTCTCAGAACTATTTTTGCAATACATATTAAAACCTTACAAATGTTCTTGTCCTTTCAGCCAGTAAGTTAATCTGTTTAACAAACACTTAAATTCTACTGAAGAAGGAGCAGATGTAGCTGAAGCAGTTGAGTGCCTGCCTCCCACATGGGAGGTCCTGAGTTCAGTTCCCAGTGCCTCCTGAAAAAAAACAAAAACAACAAGCAAAACAAATGAAAAAACCAACTCCTGGAAGTCTATGTGTCTCAATGGTTGAGTGCTGGCTTCCCATATACGAGGTCCTGGGTTCAATCCCCAGCCCCTGGTACCTCCAAAAATAAACACTCAAATGAAGAATGAAAAATTTGCACAATGGCTTACGGAAAAAGATGTTCAGCCCAGTGTTGTTCATTAACGGAAACAATGAAAAATCTGGAAAATAACCTAAAATAAGGGAATGTTAAATAACAAATGGTATATATTCATACTATATAATATTGCATACCCTATAAAATAGTGTTTATAATTGTAATGACATAGGCACATTATTATGTTTCAACATTTCAAGAAAGAAAAGTAGGACATGGGATCATAAATAGACAATATACAGAGGAATATGAAAATACATTTAAATGTGTTCATTTCTTGAATTGTGGGATTATGGGTTATACAAATTATTTTCACTATACTTTTTAGTATTTAAACATGTTCTATAATAAACATTGGAAAAAGCCACTGAACATAAGCAACATGAGAAATAACATTTTGGCAAACCATATTTTTTTCTCTCCAGGAAGGTACTGGAAAGAAAACTAAATAGTGGATAGAGAAATAAAATCATAAAAAGTCAAGCAGACTCCAGAAGATTGTAACAATAGTGGAGACACATTATGATTAGATCAAAAATACCAATTGATGTAGAGTCATTTTAATAACCATTTGTATATCAAAGGCTTTAGTATTTTCAGAGTTCAAGGAATTGGGGCACTTTGTTGAAAGGACATATATAGCCTCTCAGTGAAAAGCATAAAAAGAAACCTAATCACCAACTTATCAGCATAGAATCTTAAAAAATGCTTCTTTCAAACATAAGACTGTTAAGAAAAAAATAGAAACCTGCCTATACCAAATGAAATTCTTATGCCAGAGTACTGACCCATCATTTTAATGAGTCTGTTAGTTCACAATATCTACAGCAAAAGCAGGTTTCAGAAATGTTCTGATTATCCTTAAATTACAAAATAAATATAAAAATGGTACAATTAAAGCTCATACCTATAGTTTTAAAAATTAAGAATAACTACAGTATGTTTTATAGTTACATTTGAAAATCTTAATTAACTTCTTGAAGTATAAAAACGTGGTATTCAAATTAACATTTTCTTCAGATCTAATAATTCAGATTTTCTGCATATCATGTACACATAGGACAAATATATGTGCAGAAGTTCAGTTTTACATAGAAGGAACATAGAGTCTAAAATGGATTCACTTCGCGGTCATAGGTTCTCAGCATTGCTCCCAAAGTGCTGCCCTCTACAGATTGGCTTAGTGTGGCTCTACCTAGTAAAATTCTGAGTTTAAGTCAGGCAGAGGGTTGCGTTAACATTTCAGCATAGATTAAATTATCACTTCTGAAATCTTTTAGAGGGAGTCAGATGGAAAAGGACACTGAATGGGTAAGTTTGAGGATCAGGGACATCAGGTAGAAGGATCTTAAGCATTATATGTTTCTTTTAAGCAGTTCATGTTTTTTTCTCTGAATATGAGTTCTGATACAGAAAACAGGTCTGTCAATGAGCTAAAGTGTGTCAAAAGTGAGGCAGAAAGTCAGGGGCCTTGAGTAACATATAGCAGTGTAGTTAGATGAGGGTACGGGAATAATCCCACTTTTAAAAAACTGTATATAACATAAACATAGTTATATACAATATTGAGATCCTAAGAGATAATAGCTAGAGTTGGAGACTGGTAGATTCTGAACTCTGCTCTGAGAGAAATAACTAACAGTTGGAGAAGAAGTGGAGACTCTTATCTATCAGTTTGTTCTGGATTGCATTTTGAATAATAATGAAGTCAAAGAGGAGAGAAAAGAAATTTGAAGTTTGCTTTCATAATACGAACCTAGTATGATCATTTCAAAGCATTTTCATAGTTAACTGTTGTTGCCAAAGCCACTGTCTTTTGAATGTGTGACTTAATACCCTATTGGAAGAGGAAAAGACATGTTTTGCAATATATGGAAACCATAAACTGAAGACATTGACTCATTAGTGCAGTGACCATTTGCTTGACCTTTTCCCATTTTTTCCCTCTTCCTTAGGCTTTTGAAAAAAGACAGAAGGGCTGTCTTTTGGCAGCAAATAATTTTACTGTGCCTTTTTAGAAAAGGCAGGAGACCTAGCGGCTACCTTCTTACTTTAGAATATGTGGTGGTTAAATCTAAAGGAAGTGGCCATAAACTTCTAACACAAAATGTTTTCTTACAAAATAAAAGTTATTTTTTTCAATTTCTATTTTTAGATATTTAAGGTCAATTAATACAATTTACATTCCAACTCTTAGTTATTATTTGGACTTGTCTTTACTTACGATTCCTTAAAACTACCATTAGCTCATAAGTCTCATAAGTCTCTCTCTCTCTCTCTCTCTCTATGTATATATATAT